>JBBPBX010024355.1:24215-39741 GCA_038048925.1 Garcialebias charrua | reverse complement strand
TACTCCACTCCAGTTTTCCTTTAACAGATCATTACAGAATTTCTTTATTGTTTCATCAGATCTGACTCTAACCTGCCTTATTTCATCAACTTTACTAGTTTTTTTAATTTTGCTATCATGAACTATGAATATAGGTAAATGATCACTTATGTCACTTATGAGTACCCCACTGTAAATAGCCTTTCCAATTTCATTAGTAAAAATATTATCAATTAATGTTGCAGTAGTGCTAGTGATTCTGGTAGGTTGAGTAATCACTGGATATAAACTTCTACTGGACATTGCATCAACAAAATCTGTGGTCATTTTGTGCTCTCCTTGTTTTAATAGATCAATATTGAAATCTCCACATAGTAACCAGGTTTTCCTATCATTTAGTCCATCCAGGAGATTTTCACATCTTTCTCTAAAATATTCTATATTAGAGCCTGGTGTTCTATATACACAAGCTACAATAATGTTCCTTGTTTTCTCCATCTCTATTTCAACAGTAACACATTCCATCACATCATCCAAGGCAAATGACATACATTCTAATTTTTCACATCTCAAGGAACAATGAACATACAGTGCAACACCGCCACCTTTGTTCTTCACTCGATTTGTATAAAACAGATTGTACCCTTCCATTTCAAAATCTGTAGATTTTTCATTTAACCAAGTTTCAGATAAAGCTATTACTTGATAGTGATTTTTAAATGTTTTCAGATATTCATTAATCTTGTCAAAATTAGCATGAAGACTTCTGCAGTTAAAATGAATAAGTGAAAAATTATCAGAGTCCACAGAAAGATTCAGTTGTTCTTCTGTATAATATTTACAATTGTTAGTTTTGTCTAATAAATTACTGTCTGGATCAATGTTGTTTTCATAATCATGTATTTTGAATTCTGTAACACCATGTCTTGTAAAAATTGGTTTGCTTGTTTCATGTTGTATTGCTTCCATTTATCTCTTTCTTTTTCAAAAGGAACTTTTTTCCTTTTTTCTAAAGGAACTTCGTTCACTTGTGTTTTTCAAGAAGGGCCTTAACTCCATCCTTGATTTCATGACCTGGGGTTCTCCTTCTTTGGGTCCATCCTGCGTTCTTCAGTATTGACTCTAGATCCATTTCCTTCTCTGGAATGTCCATGTTGACTCCGAGCTCACATAATCCAATTGCAGCAGCTTGAGGGTCATTGTACACTTTAACTTTCCCGTTCTCACAAAAAACTTTCAGTCTAGCTGGAAATAAAATCCGTGACTTGATTTTTTGTTCATTAAGTACTTTGCGCACATCTTTGTATTTTGCACGTTCCTTAAACACAGAGCTTGTAAAGTCCTCATCAAAATAAATCCTTCGATCGTTGACTTGTACAGTCTTTGCTCTCCATGCAGCTTGCAGCACTTTTTGTTTCATGGCATATGATTGAAATCGAACCAGAACAGTTCTGGGCCGGTCCTTTGGTCCAGGCCTCGGCCCTATCCGATGTGCCCTCTCCACATGGAGTTCATCCGTCACTTCCAGTTTTTCATGGATCAGTTTGTTGACAAAGTCAATCATGTTGTTTTCTTCACAGTTTTCTGGCACTGAGTAGATTCTCATATTGTTTCTCCTGGCTTGACTTTCCAGTTCCTCACATTTTAATTCTAGTTGCTTTTGCATTTGAAGGGTATGTAAAAGCACTTTGGAGGTTTTCATTTCATAGTCTTCACTCTCAGCAATTCTCTGTTCAGCTTCATCCATTCTTTTTTTAATACTCATGAAATCTGTACGTAGCTCATTTAACTCTGCCTTTAATGATCCAAAACTTGCTATTGTTTCTGATCGAAATTCTCTCAGTTCTTTGAGTATTTCAGCCATACCTGTAGATTTAGCTGATGAAGCGTCCTCTGTTGTCTCCTCTTGATTGTTCTCCATTTGTTTTTGTGCACATGCCTCCATTTGTTTGGAAGATTGCTTGTGTTTCTGCTTGGACATTTCTCTCTGTCCTTCTTTCTCCTTCTTTCGCTCCTCTTTGTCCTCCTTTCTCACTGTTCTTCTCCACTCAGTTTTCAGTATTTTGCTGTTTTTGAAGTTGTTTAATCCAACACTTTGCAGTTAATTGTTTGCAGAGACACTCCCAAACATACATGCCTGGCGGCCATCTTGGATGATTCATGGTCCAGTCTGGCCTTCAACAGAAGGGCCAATTTGGCTAGACGGTCGGCGCTGAGCTTTTTCCCATCTTTTTTGAGAATGCTTGTTGTTAGATTTTCTAACTCTGTGTTCAGAGTGGAGGTGTCCATTGCTGCTATCTCCTCACCGTACTTCACGAGGGGTTTAGTTAGCAGCTTTAAGGCATTATCAACACAATCTGTGTCCTCTGACTCAGTGTCTGAATCCTCCTGCGCTGGGATTTTCTCCTCACCATCAGCATCCTTCAAGGATGAGGATGGTACAACGTCATCTGATTGTGTATCCATATTTGTTTTGAGTCTGTAAAAATCAACAAGCTGGTACATGCAGGTGTTATTCGAAAAAGAAATTCGTTATCAAATTAACCTTACTGTTTTAAATGTACACAGAAAAACGTTAAAAATGCTATTTTTAACCAAAAGTGTACAGTGTACGCCAATGCTGTTTAAAATTTTGAATGTGGAAATGCTCTGCTCTCCATCAACTTTTCTTTTTTATTTAATTTGAAAATCAAATAAAAGATGCTTTTTGAGTGTTATTTTAAATCTCTTCAGTATTTAAAACGAGCATCAATTGTTCGTCTGTACCTCTGTTATTCAAAAATTCTTTATTTAAAATAAACAGGATTTTTTGTTTGTGTACAGAACAATTTTAAAGCTGGTAATTTTTACCATAAAAATTGCTGACTTTATGAGGTGTTGAGAGAAAACTCATCTATTAACGTCCAGCAGGGGGCAGCGTCGAGTATGTTATCACGAAGCGACTGAGTTTAAATCAGTACATGGAAAGAAAACAACCTATTAGGGTTAGTTTTCAGTAAGAACGTGATAATTGCTCGAACCGCTTTCTTGTCAGAGACAAGTTTATGTTGCTAGACAGTGTTGATGGCTTCAGATGAGTGTTTAAGTGTGTGTTCGTGTGTGAACGAGTGTGAACCAGCGAGTGTGACCTGTCACTCAAAGTGCGGCACCTGGAAGTGACGACAAAAATGGGCGGGCCAACGCAGCGTGCGTAGCGCGTCACCAGCTTCAGTGCTTGCGAGGCGGAGCTCGCTACAACATACGTGGCGTCAACAAATCAATCACAGCGTCAGTAGTTCATTCTACAAGCATACATGGCGAATGTAGTTCCTTACCTTCGACCAATGTCGTGCCGGAAATGACGACAAAATGGGCTGGTCGCAACGGCGTGCGACGTGATTGACAGCACACAACAGCGAATCAGCGTTCGCTACAAGAGTGGTGGACAGCACACAACAGCGAATCAGCGTTCGCTACAAGAGTGATTCACAGCACACAGCACTCGTATCATCCAATCACAGCTCATAAACAAACATGTAGAACACGTTGCTTAACGTTAGCTTGCACAGCAGACCACAACTTCATAGACTCTTAAAACAACTCAAACGCTACAATTTAACTTCCCAAAATTCTGAAACATGCGGCGCGCACATCTAGACAGGCAAACTTAGTTACGCTCAGTAACACAGCACTGCAGCTGTTTGAACAAACACGGACTCTCTCGGAGCGCGTTCAGGTCGGTTCCGTCCACTTTAAAGGAGCAGAATTCGGGTTTCAGAACCACTATCCGACAACGTTCTAACATATATGCTGCTTCGACCTTCTTTAAAATGTAAAATACCACAACAGCAATCTTGTAGATGTTAAATTAGCTTTCAGGCTTCTGACTCGGCGGTCAAACAAAGCTTTGTACAGGAGTCCGCGTGAACTGGACCGAACCAGGACCAGAACCACCACAGACCACGGCTGACACAACTTCACCTGAATGCTTCCAACAGCGTCTAACAGAGTTGAAACGATAATAATCTCACAGCTTCAAATGATAAAAACATGCAGAATCTGCCTGTCTTGAACACCTCAGCCAAATTATTATCCTCAGAGTTTAAAACTTGGATCCCACTATGCCAACCATGACGTTACAGTTCATGACTGAGACCACAGATTTATCAATAAACTTTTAGAAGCCGATACGAGGCCACCAGATGTAAAGGGTTTAGAGGGGGTCAGTTTAATACTGACCTCCTTTTTACCTTAATTTACTTATTCAGATTGAATAGTAATTTCACGGATTCTCTTCTTTTTCAGTTTATTCAATATTTCTGTGATCTTTATGATGGATAAATAAACAGAGCCATTAAGTGACAATGGACACGTTAACTTAGTTTGATATGTCAAAGAGACACTATCATTTATTTAAAATAAATCAACTAAATTAACACCATTACACTTGATTGACATGATTTCACTTTCTTTCAATTCAAATACGTCAGCACACTTGATTTAACACAACAGACATAAATACTAGATGTTACACATATTTAGTCTGAGGGGCTCTTCAGCTTAAAATAGTTTCCAGCTTAAGATTGAGAGGGAAAGGGAAAAGGAGGAATAAGAGGTTGGAGAGATTAAGTTATTTATCTCGAGTGTAACCAGAGATGACACTTTCCATCCGACTTCGGCTAAATCCCAGGTACGTTTGTAAACAGCTCTTTACCTTTTGACGATGCGTCTGATAAAGATATCACCAGCCTCCCAGGTGCACAGAGTCCTTCCGGCCCTCGTACGTCTGAACTGGTCGTTTACTTCCAACGTCTCCTCGGATCCGCGTCAGCCGTCAGAAACATGTGGCAGCTTCTGGCCGACTTCAAGACGAGATGTTTCTCAAAGAAAGTTCATTAGGAACTTTGGAGCTTTTGCTCGGGGAACTGGATGGAGGCGTCCATCAGTTCTAGCTGACAAGTTAGTCTTTGGCTCTTGACCAAGCTTGACCAGCTGCAAGGCAGAGAGCTTTCAGGTCTCCGTCCATTCAAACTCTCTGTCCATTCAAAGACTGAAGCGTTTCCGCACAGTTAGAACTTAAAAAGACAGGAACACAGAGAGGAGTTCACTTGCCTTATCAAACCCAAGGTTACAAACAGCAGCAGAGAGAAATGTTTAGGAAAAAGATAGATAAAGCTGGAGCCCAGCTCATGAGACTGTCTCTGAGTTTCTAAACAAAACCGTCCGGTCTCTGTGACCCGAAGGCTTCACCTTTAAACACAGCAGTGAACACAGTTTAACTCTTACAGAATGACACAGCTTAAAAGCACACATCATGAAAATGACAAAAGTTATTCTTTTGATCACATTAGAATAAAATCAAAGATAGAAATAGTCTCTTTTGGTGACTATATTTATCAGATTATAGCTAAATGAATGATTTTGTAGTAAATGTCTTGCTTTACTGAGTGGTCAGTAAAGGTCATCACTGGACAGTTCAAAAACCTTAATTTGACCCTGGGTAGGTCCATTAGTAAATTTTCATACTCTTATACCACTATGCAAAAAACTCAGGACAGTGTTAGTTTTACTATTTTATGCTTATGTCTATTATTATATGTTTCAGTGTTTCAATGTTTAGATGTTTACTGTTGCACCGAGGGACTGAGAGAAACGCAATTTCGGTCCTGTGTATGTCCTGTACTGTACATAATGCAGATCTGACAATAAAGTTGACTTTGACTTTGACTTTGACTTGTGTGGGTGCTTCACCTTTTCCACCCACATTTTGATGTTGACAGTTTGGGGAGTCGAGCCAGAGAGCTTCCGATCACAGGCCCACCTTCTTTAACCTCTGTGCCACCACTCCCCTAGAGTGAAGAGAGGCTGAGATGGTGAAGAGGTAGGGCAGCCGACTTTGGACCAGAACGTCACAGTTCAACCCCCACCATGCCCACATGTCGTGGTGTCCTTGAGCAAGACACCCAATCCCTATATGCTCCCTGGATGCCTACATAACTGCTCCACCTGGGTATATCAGGGTTAAAGGCTGATAACTAATTTCATCATTGTATAGAAACGTACAATGACAATAGGGGTACGAATCTCTCAGTGTCTGGAGAATCGATTCAATTCCGAATATTAACGAGGCCCATTATGTCTACCTGATCTGAAAGAATTTAACCCTGCTGAATTTAACCCCTGCTGTTGGCTCCTGTTGCTGTTGACTTTGTTTTCACTAGGGATGTCCCGATCAGGTTTTTTTGGCCTCGAGTCCGAGTCCGAGTCCTTTAATTTGAGAATTGGCCGATTTCGAGTCCCGATCCGATACTTCTAAAATACATTTTTAAAATGAAGGGAAAAAAAAGAAACAGATCCAGATGTCCCTTAATTTTTATATTATTTACCTTAATATTTAACAGAATACTTCTGTGAGGTAGATTGAACAATCAAGTACCGTAATAAGATTTAAAAAAAATTCTTCACATTGAAGTTTAGTGTAACAGTATGAAATAAAAATGTCTAATTTAAAATAAGCAGCTCAACTGAAAATACTGAGCAGGCATGTAAACAAATAAGAAACTTAGGTTGTTGTGTTAAATGCAGCCTTTTCCTTACCTCCTCTGGAAATACGAACTGTACATAACTCACAGTTTGCAAACGCAATACTGTATCTTTGTCATCCACTTTAAAATATCTCCACACGACAGACATCACTGACTCCACTTCAAGCTGCAGCATTCCGCGTCTTTTTTACGACAGTCACTGCTTTACGGCAGGCGCTGTTGCAAAAATATTGTGCACGTTCTTTTTCGAGACAATTTGACTCTGTAACACAACATACAGTTAATATAATATTCCCGTTTGTGTTTAGAATAAATATACACATATATATCCGACCACTTAAAGCTAATATGCTGCGTTCCACTTCTTTTTTACGACAGTCACGCTTTACGGCAGGCGCTGTTGCAAAAATATTGTGCACGTTCTTTTTCGAGACAATTTGACTCTGTAACACAACATACAGTTAATATAATATTCCCGTTTGTGTTTAGAATAAATATACACATATATATCCGACCACTTAAAGCTAATATGCTGCGTTCCACTTCTTTTTTACGACAGTCACGCTTTACGGCAGGCGCTGTTGCAAAAATATTGTGCACGTTCTGTTTCGAGACAGAGTTTGACTCTGTAACACAACATACAGGTAATATAATATTCCCGTTTGTGTTTAGAATAAATATATACATATATATCCGATCCCTGATCGGTGTGTAACGCCCGAGTCGAGTCGAGTCTGAAATCACGTGATCGGGACCCGGTTTTCGATCACGTGATCGGATCGGGACATCCCTAGTTTTCACATTTTCTCATTTTTCTCATGCTCCATGTTCAGTCGTCTCTCCCTCATTTTCCCTTTTCACCATTTTTTTTGTTCTGCATCGTCTCAAAAGATTTTTTCAGGTCTCGTTATCACCACTCCTGCATTAGAGTTTAATTTTCATTTCTCGTAGGTTTTGTCAACATTTTCCTTTCTTTCTTAAGGTGAATTTTTTTTCAATAACTGTCGATCTATTCATCATTTTTTTTTAATTCTCAGGCAGCCTCTTGTAATTTTTCTTCTTTAGAACATAAAAAGTTCACATAACAGGTTCTCAGTTAACATGTGACAAATATGTGAAATATATCCTCTGATGTGGTTTTAGAACAGTTTTCAATGTTTCTGCAATCGCACGACTCTCCACAGGAGAAAACCATGTTAGTTTTTGTTTTTCTGCGAGGGTTTAAAGTAGGGGTGTGAATCTCTCAGTGTCTGGAGAATCGATTCGATTCCGATTTTTGGTGTCACGATTGGATTCAAAATCGATTTTTTAATTCAGAAACAAATTTTGAATCAGAAACAATTTTTCTATTAGAATGGCCATAAATTTAGTTTCAGTTTTGTAACTGACCAGCTGAAAAGAATAAACAACAATCTAAACAAATGGAACATTTATTTAAAACAATAATTTTAGGTTCCTTATTGCATCAAATGTTTTGCATCGTTTGATATATATACCAAAAATAGGAACAAATAATACAGGAATGCATTAAATTCTGTAACTTAAATAACCAGTATTGGGTTAGCTTAGTAGCCTGGATTTCTCTAAAACAATAAAATAAAAATCTAGGAACAAATAATTCATCCATCCATCATCTTTACCCACTTCTTCCTTTAAGAGTCACGGGGTCACTGATGTCCATGTGCAGCCATCACTGTGTGAGAGTCGGGGGACACCTGGACATGTCTCCAGTCCATCACAAACAAATAATTCAAAATATATAAATACAAAATTAAACAGACTTCAGCCTACTATAGTGCATTAACCTTTAACTCAAAATAATATACAGACTTCAGTATAAAAAAAAAAACTATTTTTGGGATTTTAGAATTGATTCTGAATCGCCAGGACTATCTTTGAAAAATCAATTTTTTTCCCTGCACCCCTAGATGACCACACACAGCACTTTCTTTCCGTCCCCTTTGAGCAAGTCTATACTCTGCACAGGTGCTCCTGCATATTATTCCAGCTACTTGACTACCGTTTCATGCATGTCTGCATATTACGTCTTGCTATTATGTGTTGGACTGTCTCAGGGGCTTTTCCCCCACAGCCTGCTGCATCTTGGATCCTGTCTGGTATGGTAGCTCCTGGCCTCTGTTGTTCTTGTACTCCCATAATTAGTGTGTCTGTGTCATCTTTCGGTTGCAGCCTCAAAGTGTTTGCAACCAAGCAACCAACAAGCCATTTGTCAACATGTCAAGCAGCCAGTTTCAGAAAACTACAATTTATCTTTAGGTGCACGACGATTAAACTTTTGTTTTTGAGCATGCATATTGTTTAGTTATTGACCTTCACCACAAAGTACCCACCTTTGCATGTTTTGTACCCACCTGTGCAGAGAACCTCACGTTTATCATTTGATTTTCTGAAGTACACTTTAAAAATGACCGGTTGTCCTGAAAACAAACAAACAAACAAAAGTCAGACAAAAGACGCCACACTCAAAAAAAAAACCACTACAATCCTCTTTTTGGAAAGTCGGTTTTGAAGAAGCTGCGTGAGAGCACACAAATATTGCTTCAGTAAACTGTCAAACCTAATTCTATGTTAGAGGAAAAAAATGTTTGTCAAGGTGTGTTCATTTATCATTAGGACGACTGACAAAAAAGGCAAGTTTGGCAATTGTGATGCTAAAAATATGTGAGTACACCCAGACCACCACATCACCTACAGTTATATCAAATTATTGCATGGCAGAGAAATGCAGAATGCAAGAGAACCAAAAGAACTGCAATCAATTAAACACAATGAAACAGATCTATTCTGATTCTCATCTGGGTGCTTGTCAACACAGGTAACTCTAATCATCTTTTCTTTATATAAATAGTTACAGATAGTAACAAGGAAGTAAAAAAAACATGTCTTGACTCTAAATATGACAATACTTGTCACAAGTGAGCAGGGTTTGTAATTATTTTTAAAAATTGTGTTCAGAAATTCCAAAAATGACAAACGAAAATAAAAGCATAAAATTATTTTTAGTATTTGTGTAGCAATGTTTTTTTAAATATGAATGTTTTGAAAAGAAAAGTCACATTATGTTTCTAACATGTCAATAGAAATTACATTGTCCATAGAAATATCAAAGCAAATATGTTCTTGTTTCAGTATTTTATCTTGTTTTATATGGCATCTAGATTTGACTGTGTTCATAACGTCTTTTAATTGATTTTATTTGCTTTTTGTTTTATTATTCTTGTCTGTACTTTATATGTTATTTGCCTAAAACAGGTTTCTCTTGAAAATGAGTCCTTGTGACTCAATGAGACTACCTGTATATATAAAGGTCGAATGAATAACCTAAAAATCATTCTAATTTTATACCATTTTGTAACAGGTTCTTTACAATTATAAATTGTAAAAGGCATTTTGTAATTAGTTTTTTTGTTCTGATTTTCTGCTGGAGCACTGCATTGAAATGCATCAAGCTGCATGGATCGGTCATGTGCAGCGACAGTAACAGTGACTTGTAGCAGAGACAATGTGTATAACAGCTTCCATTCAAGGTATTTCATCTAATATGCCTTTTATTTACTGCTGAAAAATGTCACAGTGATGTTCAGTGTTCTCTATAAACATTAACAAACTGCTCTTTGACGCTGCAAACACTTCATCTGGAACAACGGGAACACAAATATTTTAACTTGTGCTGCTGTGCTTCCAAACCTTATGTACTGATGCATGCAATCTAACAGACTCTGTAAACATCATCATAGTCTGGCCAACCCCGTACAAAGCTCACTTAGGTTTTTTTTTCTAGTCTGTGGAATCACTGGTGCCTTAATTTATATGACAATGGATGAACATTCTATTTTGATTGTGCCTTGTTGTTGTTGTTGTTGTTGTTGTTGTTGTTGTTATTCTTTTTTGTGTGCCAGTTTTTGTTTGCTATGAACCATGTTTGAAATAAAGTTTTTGAATTATTGATTTTAAAAACTGCTGATCATCAACTTTGTGTCCAAGCACAGGCAGTCAGACTTTTTCTGTAAACTTGGGAGTCTCAAGTGTAATTACGTCTGCTCAGTGCTGCAATTCACAAAAACTACCATCAATATTTAAAAAATATTCCAAAAATCCTGATCTACTGCTTTTTGTCTGTTAAGTTTAAAACTCTCTTTCTTGTGGGGTTTTTGTGTTTTAGTTCCTGGCCTTCAGGCATCTGACAGCCTGCAGTCTAATTATTGTAACCTCACCTGCCACTTCTCGGTGCACTTCTACAATACAATGTTCAGCAGCTGCATCTCAGCTACAGGTGAGTTTCATATTTATTTGTGTACAGTATCACTTTTTTTTTTTTGCTGACATTCAAAATTGTTTTTCCTGTTGCATACAAAAGAAAAAGAAACCACAAATTGTAATATATAAATGTTACATGTAAAATAAAGAATAAATAAAAATATATTGGACCAGAAAATCTAATAAGCTAAAAAAAAATGTAAAGGGAACTTCGACTTCGGCCTGTTACAAAGCCCAGAAGGAGGAACGTGTGCCATTTACCTCCCCCTTTATTTCTCTTATTTTATATATTCAGCTGCTGAAAAGAGTATAGGGATAGCAGCAAATGCCAAGACTGATTAGACTGTTCTTGTTTTATGTTTGTTCAATTGTGAAGAGGTAGACAATTTACACAATGGTATTCTGATTTAATTTCCACAGTGACAACTGGATCTAAAAAATTTCCGGTGCTTGTGTGAGTCCAAATACATGTTTAGTTGCTCAAAGTCTTGATAGCTATTCAGGCAAAATGTTGATTTCATCACCAGTGGATCAAGCTGCTGTACAAGCAATTTGTGCAACAGTCCACTAACTACAACTGCAGCACAAACCACTACAACTACCAGTGTAACCACCACAATTGCAGCACCAACAAGCACAACACCAACAACATCACCAACTACCACAACCCCTACTAGAACCACCACAGCAGTAATGGGAACTACCACAACCACAAAGCCAACCACCACAATGGAAACAACCACAACATCACCAACTCCTGTGTCAACCACCACAAGTGCAGCACAAATCACTACAACCACAACACTACCCACCACAATGCCAAATATGAAAACCCCTACTCCAACTACTACAGCAACAACACCATCTACCACAACCAAAAGGTCAACAACCACACCAAAAACCACAATGCCAACCACCACAAACACAACACCAAACACCACATCAGCAATCACAATGTCAACTACTACAACCACCAGAACAACCACTACTAACAATTCAACCACAATGCCAGCAACTACAATTACCTCACACACCACCACATCAACAGTATCAACAAAGCCAACCATTACATCATCCACTACAGTAACTTCAACAACCACAACTACAACACAAACCACTACAGCCACCACAGTGCTAACCACCACAACCACTACAATCAACACTACAACACAAACCAATACCAAACCCCATTACCACAATGCCAATAATTACAAGCACCACATTACATTAATCATAACACCAACCGCTACAACAAAGATACCAACCACCATGTCAACAATACCAATGCCAACTACTACAACCACTACACCAAACACTACACTGATCACCACAACAACCACTACAACCACCACAACTACAACAGCAACTCTTATAATCACAACACCAGCCACTATAGTAACAGCCACAGTGTCAACCACCACAACCACACAAACCATAACATCAACAGCTCCAATGCCAACCACAACTGATACTTGAACCATCACAATCCAACATCAACAAGCATAACCACAATGCCAACCACTACAAACACCCACCACCACATCAACAGTATCAACAACAGCAATCACTACAACATCCACTACAGCCTCTTCAACAGCCCAACCCGACCACCGTAATGCCAACAACCCCCAACAATTAAGCCAAATACCAAGTTTGTGTACTTTAGTTTATTAAAATGTTTACAATAATATTTAACTCAATTGTTTGACATTAATTTTGTTATTGTCTTTGTTATTATTATTTATTATTTATTCATTATTCATTTTATAATAATGAGATACAACAATTAACATATATGTAATTGGAGAAAAAAATACATATACTGTACAGTATATAAATATTTACAATAATGAAATACAACAATTAACATATATGTAATTGGAAAAGAAAAAACATTTAAAGTGAGACTAAACCCAGGTTGAGACGGTAACTCCTCCTTCCAAAATCTCCCTGAAAATGGGCGTGTCGAGAGACAAGGAAGGGTGGAGGTAGAGTTGTGCTTTTGTTCACGCCTCCACCTGCAACAACCTAAAACAAATTAAACCTCTAGCCAACAACATACACCAAGCAACAACAAAGAATAAACATGTAGATGTATTTATCTATTCCACCCATTCCATCCAAAACCAAAGGCCTAAAAAAATGAAAATGAAAATAAAAATAAAACCGCTTGTCAGGAGTGAAATGCAGCACTTCCATATAAGGTATGCACTTCTCATCTCTGCAGGGGATTGGCTCTGCTTGAACCACCTGTGTGACATCACACATGAGCAGACATGTCACACATGAGCGTTTGCACAAATAAGAAAATTAAGGTGTAATCCACCAGTTCAACCCATAGAACTACCGTAAACACATTTTTAGACCAAATATTGCCAATTTACACAGATATGCACAATTATGTGAGAATAAACACAGCCATAGTGCTAGATAACATTTTAAACACATTCTAGGGAGTTTATCAGCTAAAAAAAGTTAATTTTGGGTTTAGTCGCACTTTAAAGAAAAAAAATATATAAAATATAAAATGAAAGGTAGCAGATGAAGAAAATATCATATTAAATCTGCTCCTTATTTATCTAATAAGAATTTAGACAAATGTTTCTATAAATAATAATAAGTAAATAACTAATTTAATTTTCAATTGTATATATTACTCATTTAAATACATTCATTTATATTTGTTTAACAGTTCAACCTTAACCAGTTTCTTAAAGACAGGGATTGATTTGGCTTCCTTAACATCTGTCTTTAAGTTGAATTAAGGTACCGGTAGTTCTTCCCTTCAAACTAGTTCTAATCTTTCCTTTTGAGATTGTAAGTTATAGTTGTAAACTATCCTTGGTAATTGGTACTTTAAAAGTACCCTCCTTTTGTTAAATTTTGTTTACCTGCCCAAATAAATCACTACTTTTATTCAAAACTTATTTCCACCTGGTTTAAATGTTACCTCCCATTTTCCTGGCTGGACCATGTCATGACAATGACTCTGGCTGGCACAGATTTTTGTTGCCATGTTTTGCACTCCTCCCATACACAATGGAAAAAAAAAGACTCGTACGCACACACTGATGCAGTGATGACTAAATAATATATAATGTAAAACTACACACAGAGACATGAAAACAAACCTAATGTATTTGAGAGAAAAAAGAGGGAGGGATATAAATAAATCCACATACCGGTACATATGAATAATAAATTGTAAAACTAGCAATCATGGAGGAAATGCATTTTGATACCACAATACAGTTTAGCTGAATATTTACTCTATGTCAAAAAGTTAAATCCTGTTTTGTATTTGCTAGGCTTATAATGGACTGTGCCAGCCATCTTAAAAAAGGTTGATTCCAAAAGACCTTGTGAATGTTCATCTAATTGTTTCTTTCTGAGTATTGTTTTTAATTAAACTTCATTTATTTTCAAATGTGTAAAAACAAATAAAGTAATCTAACAAGAAAAACTGAATGAAAACTGTTTGAAAAAGGATTGGGACGAAGTACAAATTTATTTAATCCCATCCTTCTCCACAATTTACCAATAAAAGTTTTTCTGTTTCTTTATTCTAGATTACACAGTAATGAGTTCAATAAGATTAAACAATAATCAATTTACTTATTATATATAAATTATATAACAATTATAAAATAAATTATCATATATTACTTAGAAAGCAATGAGCATTATGAAATGATAATCATACATTCTCTTCATCCTTCTTTCTTTCAAAATTTGCAATTTTGTTCCACTCCTTAAACTATGTCATGTTTGGACAATCCTTGAGTTCCACATTCAAACAGTTCCACAGTTTTACTCTACAAATGTCAAAATTCACCTTTCATCCTTAAAGTATTTTACCTATTTTGTGTGAAAGTTTGTCTGTTACTAGCTATTGTCTTCTTGTTATTTGTAACAACAACAAAAAAATGGTTTTAGCCTACAGTATTTTACATGTACAGTACAGTATTTAACTCTTTTGTTTGTGTAGTTTTGTCGCCCCCAGTGGTGGGTGGTGGTAAATATATGTGCATGACGTCAGCGGCTCGCCACTTTTGCTGTGTGACTGTTTCAGAGTAAGTAGGATGGAAGCACCAATTGTTTTAAATACTAAGCTGTAAGAACAAACCTCTCTTGACTCAAACGGTTTACTAAATGTCATAAAAGGGTTTTGTCACTGTAAGAAATTGGTAACACTGCAGTTTACTATCTTGTTCGCTCTGTTGGTTAGCAGTGGTACCTCTTAGCTGTGCTAGCATAAGTTGTGTTTTAAATGTACAGTATCCTTTAGCATACCAAACCACCACCAGCCACACTTTTGTTTTTCTGTAACAGGTATGGTTACATTTTCTTGAAATAAATGTTTATTTTTGTATTTCTGCTGTAGTTTTATGTTTGTTCTACTTGGTCATTTTTAGTTGCTTGATAGTTTGTAAAGATGAGATTTGATGCACCTCTTTTTGGTTTAATTTTTATGGGAAATATTTCTATACGATCACATTGTTAAGAGTGCGGGGAACCGAGATGGGATAGAGGTAGTGCAGCCGACTGGGGACCAGGAACCCACGGCTCGTCTCCCAGCCATATGCCGTGTGGTGTCTCAGAGCAAGACAACCAATCTCTGATTGCTCCTCGGGCACTCACACAACTGCCCACTGCTCCTCCTGGGTGTATCCCATGTGAGATGAGTTAAATGCTGGGAACTACTTTCGCCATTGTATGGGAACAAACATAGATGACAATTCATC
>JBBPBX010024355.1:9470-23826 GCA_038048925.1 Garcialebias charrua | reverse complement strand
TTTTCTTCAGGTCTAACAATATACTGTACTTTTAATTTGCTCATTCTGGCATACCAAATTTTTATTTGACTTAGCTCTGTATTAGTTCTATTTATGAACAATTGAAAGTTAGCACCTGATCAAACATATTTGTATCATAAGCAAATAAAATAATGCACTTAAATGACAGATACCTTACACACATCATTAATACACAAACATCTTAGGACCCAATACTGACCCCTGGCGGCCACCACAAGTAATGTCTCATCCTTCTTCACAGTTTACTGCCACAAAGATAACTATTCACTCAGTTCATCACATTGCACCTGATGCTATACCATTCAAGTTTATTAATTAAAATGTTGTGATTTATAGTGTCAAATGTGTTCTTCAGGTCTAACAATATTCCACCTGTGTACTGTTTGTGGTCTATTACAGTTTTTCTAGATTGTTTACACACATTTTCTGAAAGCATGCCTAATTCTCTCAGAACGCCACATACAAATCAATAGACACACACACAAAATTGGCAAACCCCTCAATTCTCCTGCAAACTGAAACTTTACTTTCAAAACAATATTATCTCTTCTCAAAATGGTATTTTGTTTTCAGATGACACACACAAACCTTCATATGAAGACATTTATAAGAACCAGTTGAATGATGCGCTCAATGTAAAACACTATGATGATTGAAAAACATTTCTTCTCCTTTCATCTTAATGACGTAGTCCTTTTTTGTTCAGTACTACACTTACTACAGGCAGTGCATACATAAGTGTGGTGTCAAATATTTAGAATATTGCTTTTATACTCGGAGCATACAAATACACAGTAAAATATTTATTTTTCCTCACAAAAACAATGTACACAGTGTACATCCCAACCAACACAAAGTTGCACATACAGTGTTCTACATACAAAACAACAGAATAATTAATTTTATCCAGTTACAGCAAAAAATAAATGTAATAAAAAAACTCTCTGCATCCTCCTCTGTTTCAGTCTGGCCACAGCATCTCATCCACATCATAAGCAATGTTTTCCATCCATGAAAAGCATCAACTGTTATATTTCCACATGCGTCTTCCATAGCTTGGAAAAGGGGTATACATCTTGTGAATTTAGGTCATACACTTTCCATCTCCAGGCAGAAGAAAAAAATATATTCTACAGAATTTAGGAATGGAGAATATGGAGGGAGATACGCAACTGAAAAGCTCGGTTGGGCAGTGAATCAGTTACAAACTAGAACGGCCTGGTGGAAATGTGCATTGTCCCAGATGACAACATACCTGAGCTGTTCTGGACCATCTTATCTGATCTGGTGGAATGAGTGTGTTGTATAGGGTGTCCAGGAATCTGATCATCATCATCATCATCAGCTTTATTTATAAAGCGCTTTAAAACAGTCACAGCTGAAACAAAGTGCTGAACATCAGTTACAAACAAGATAAAAGAAAGCATGAAAACAGAGCTACAAAACTAACACACAGTGAACTAAAAACTCAATTTAAAATGCAATAAAATGACAAGTTAAACAGATAAAATCAATACCAATAAAAATGAAGTAAAATCAAGTCTCAGTTGGGTTGAAGGCCAATGAGTAGAGATGTGTTTTCAAATGGGTTTTAAAAATGGACAGTGAGGGAGCTGTCGAATGTGTAAAGGCAGAGCATTCCATAACTTAGGGGCACTAACAGAGAAGGCCCTGTCTCCTCGAAGCTTCCTCTTACTCTTTGGAATGACCAGGAGCAGCTGGTCAGCAGACCTGAGTGACCGGGATGGAGTGTAATGGTGTAGAAGCTCTGCCAAATAAGGGGGGGCAAGGCTGTTTAAAACCTTAAAAACAAACAAAATAATTTTAAAATGAACTCTAAAATACACGGGCAGCCAGTGGAGAGAAGCCAGGACAGGTGTGATGTGCTCTCTTTTGCGTGTTCCAGTTAAAAGACGTGCAGCAGCATTTTGCACCAGCTGCAGACGTGCAAGTGAGGACTGGCTGACTCCAAGATAGAGAGAATTACAGTAATCCAGCCATGATGAAATGAAGGCATGGATTACTGTTTCGAACTGTTGCCGTGAAAGAATAGGTTTCACCTTTGCCAATTTTCTCAAATGATAAAAAACAGACTTTACTGTAGCCTGGTTTAAACCAGACCCTTGTCCTTCACTTCGCTTTGGACTAGGGTCTGGCATCTCTGCCATAGACAACGATTTCTCCTGGAGATTTTTGAATGGACCAATCAGAGAACAGGAGGCAGAGTTTTGTTAGTTTAGCCTGGCGAGGTCCAGGCTATCAGATAAATTGCTCAGAAACCACTCGGTGGATATTTTTTCTGCCACCAGTGTGTAATTATATGTCTTTAATTTACTGACTGTTGGCCTAGATGAAACATTTGAGATAAAATTCGATTTTTTATCATTTATTTTCGTAGCGCACCCGAGGCTGTTTGGAAAATATCAAACCGAAACTATTTAATATCCAGCAGATTTGACCATTTCGTGAATTGATTTAGGAACTGTTAAGCTCAGGAACACTTCTGATATAACGTCAGCTATGAAATATATTTTTTCTCAGCAGAGAAATAATAGTTTTTTACCTTGTTTTGATGAAAATTCGTTCGTGGCGGCAGCCATTTTGAATGACGACGTCAGTCGACATCGTTCAAAACTCCGCCTTCTGCTCTCTGATTGCTCAGGAACACTTCTGATATAACGTCAGCTATGAAATATATTTTTTCTCAGCAGAGAAATAATAGTTTTTTACCTTGTTTTATTGAAAATTCCTTCGTGGCGGCAGCCATTTTGAATGACGACGTCAGTCGACGTCGTTCAAAACTCCGCCTTCTGCTCTCTGATTGGTCCGAACAAAAATCTACCGGAGAAATGGTTGTGGATGGGAGAAGTCCCAGACTGTGCAGTGAAGGGAAATGAGAATTGAGCGGAGCTGTGCAGGAAGGCGAGGGCCAGGCTAACTTTACTGTAGCCCTTATTTGACTATCGAGTTTAAAATCACTGTCCAATATTTGTAACTGTAGATTTTACGTACATTGTCAGGGGGTCTAAGCCAACTGGAGGGCTCGGAACAAGCTCCACTAGGTCCAAAAACAAGTACAGTACCTCAGTCTTTTTTTCATTAAAATGCAGGAAATTTAGGGCCATCCAAGCTTTAAGATCCTCAAGACACAATAAAAGAGGTTTAATGGACCAGGCATCAACTCGCCTCAAAGGCACATCGATTTGGCAATCATCAGCGTAGCAATGAAAGGAGATGCCATGTTTTCAAAAAATCGATCCTAGAGGAAGCAGATATAAGAAAAAAGCAAAGGCCCTAAAAATTGATCCCTGAGGTACGCCACATGACAAAGGAGCAGAAAATGATTCATACCCAGCAATTTTTACAGAAAATGTTCAGATGGGCAGTGTTATAATGCGTGCGCTCTCAGGACATGATTACCTGTAGTGTTCCGGCAGTGAGAACTGAGCTTGGCAAAAGGGCCTTCTCCTACTCCGCTCCTGCTTCCTGGAATATCTTACAAAAAGATCTGAAGCTCTTGACCTTGACTTCTCTAAATGGTTTTAAGAATCTGTTGGAATCCTGGCAAAAACCAATGCAGACATGTTCCTGTTTTTGATTTTCTACATCTGCCTTATAATCTGTCTGTTTTGCTACTTTGATATCTTTGTTTTTGACTTGTTAAAAAAAGATCTGTATGCCTCTCTTGATTGTCTATTGTTGATTGTTCAAGGAAAATCTACTGTTGCTGTTGTCATCATTCTCTAGTTTGTAGACAGGTCTCTCTTGTAAATGAGTCCGCGAGGCTCAATGAGATTAACCTGCCTAAATAAATGTTGAATGAAAATGGCCAAGGCTAGCATGGTGATGGATGACACCATGGCGGGTAATTGTTGCACACACTGTGATGTTCCCTCCATGCTGGTCAGGGGCATCAACAATGGCATGCTGGACAATGATATTCCTTCCTCTCCTTTGTCTTTTTGTGAGGCTGAATCCAACCTCATCAGTGAAGATGAACTGGTGCCCCACTGCAGCTACCTAATAATAATAATAATAATAATAATAATAGTAATGAATTCAATTTATAACGCACTTTTCATTAAAGGTGCTATGTGTAACTTTCTAGAGTGCAGAACTTAGAAAAATTTTCAACAGGCAAAGCATTCTGATCCCTCCCCCTCAGAGCCATATATGGCTCTGAGGGGGAGGCTCTGCTGAAATTCAAATTCAAGCTCTGTTTTTATTGGCTGATTCAAATTCAAGCTCTGTTTTTATTGGCTGGTTACAAACTCTGTTTTTATTGGCTGGTTAAGGACGGGTCACTCTGTGTTTTTAGTGTTTTTATAAATGCTGATAGAGAAGCAAGGGGACTATAGTTTTTTTCAGAGATTACTTTGTCTAACATCAGTCTGTCAGTAGATAGTGACAGAGTGAAGAAATATGTTAAAAATATATTGTTAGAAAAGTTACAGACTGCATTACAAAGTTACATAGTGCAGCTTTAATGAAAATCTCAAAGTGCTAAAGTACCTCTAGCTCAAGGACTCGCTGAAACACATTTGATATCAGAAATAGACACGGAGTGGTCCCTATTGTAAAGCACAATCATTATGATTACAATACTCAAACATGGATAATTTATACAGCATGTTGAGAGCATGCATCAGCTGTGGGATCGTATAGGACTTGCACATGGTTATATCGCAATTCTTTGACTCTTTCTGAATTGTGTTCAAATGGCACCCTGTAGACCTGCTTCATCCTCAGATTATTTCTGTGCAAGACACCATCCAGTGTTGTTAAGCTTACCCTATCAATATTTTTTTTAAATTAATTGATTTCTATTACAGTAGTTCTTTGTTACTTTGCAGTTTGTTACTTTGCAGTTTGTTTTTTGCGTACTCGCTCTAGCGCGGTTTTTCAACGTAAGATTGGACATGACACACAATTGGCTGATTGATGGATGAGCCGCACAATCGGCATGGAATTTTTATTTAAAATAAATTGTTTAAAACTATTTAGCACCTGCTACACCTTTGTGCAGCTCACAGCTACATAAAAAACTTCCTCCCACACCTGTGTGCAGCCCACATTTATAGGGAGAAGCTCTCTCCTGCAGCATGTCATATCGCCACTCTGCAGCAGAGAAGTGGGCGTGGCCGAGAGCATTGGTAGGGGGCAGATGGCAGCCATATTAGAGAGTGAAGATCATGACTAGGGTTGGGCATCGAGTCTCGAGAATCGATTGGAACCAGGTCTAATGTTCCAGTTTTCCCGAAATTGTTCGAATTATTAATTTTTGATTCTTATTCTTGATGCCTAGTCTGCCGACTGGAAGAAGCCGCCCACCGAACACCAACGAAGAAGAATCTACTGGAAGTGTTCGCATACATGGAGAGTGAGCAGCCGCAATCGAAAGTGTGGCTTAACTTTAATAAAATAAATGACCAGTCAGCTCAGTGTAGCACACAATAATTTTATATTGTGCAAAGGAGGGTGCACGACCAACACGTAGCGGAGTGCATTCTTTGACATGCTCCACTGGACTATTTTCTCTGCCTCCTCCTTCGGCTTGACCCTCAGAATCAGGTAAGAAAAGCTATAAACTACGTCTCATACCAACATTAAGGCAACTAGCGAGTTTTACTCGACTTAAAGCAGTATGTCAACTCAAATGCAAACACCATACTAACGTTAGCTCATATATTTTTTCATAGACAAATGACCTGAAATGACTAATAATGTTAGCCAGGCTCCACAACGTGCTCCTCCGTTCACCATAGTACCCAAGAAAAAGACGGTGGTGAAACTAATTGAAGGAAGAGTGCCACAGAACAGAACAGTTATAGCATACTGTGAAAAGGTTGCATCCCTTTTCAGATGTGGAATCACCAACATTTAGTTTAGTTAGGCTGTAACAATAGAGCTAAGCTAATTAATAGTCCATCCTAAGATAACATTATAGTAATAGTGACATTACATTTTTGTTTATATGTTTGCAGGGACATGGTGAAAACTATCAACCCAAGTACATACCACCTACCATGGACCACTTGTCAAATAAATTAATCCCATCTTGGTATAAGGTGGAGAAGTCCAATGTAACTCCAGAGCAGATCTGCACTTCAAACAGAAGATGGATGATGTGTCTGGGAGCAGATCCAGAGAAAGCTGATTGAGCAGGTGACATGTCATTCATGCACAACTGTCCTTTTCATTTATTAAAATCTGAAAGCTAAATCCTAGTAATGTTTTTGTGGTCAACAGAGGAAGACTGTGGAGATGATGGGGTCACCATGCAGTCTGAGGAAACACCTAAGAATGAGGGAGTGGAGGATGAGGAGAAGAGTGTAAGTGTATGATAGCTGAAATTACATAGATTCTCAACCTTAATAGTGATCATGCTTTTAATGATCTATTTTTAGTGGTAATACTGATGAACCCTGTTGTTTGTTTAACAACTGCCTCCCTGCAATCTGTCCAGAAAGTCTCTACTGGAGGAGCTTTTTGCTGAGGAAGAGGTGCAGAACGTAATGTCACAGCAGAGCTCCATGTCCATCAAGAAACAAGTGGAGAGCGCTGCAGATGTACCAGGAAATTCCACCAGCCATTATGTCTGAGGACCCTGTTGCATGGTGGTAGAACCAACACAAGACTTATCCATTGCTGTCAGATATTGCATTCTCATATTCATGTGTTCAAGCTTCTTTTACACCCAGTAAACGTCTTCTCCACTGCAGGAGACACTGTCTGTCCAGAAAGCTCACACAGGAGAGAGGGGCGGATAACCCCTGCGTAAAGCTCTCGCTTTAACTGCAGGTTCATGTTTTTTACCTGAGTGTGTGGGGACAGAAAAGTCCTTGTGTTGTTTGGACAATATCTTATTGTTAAACATCTTACCACTCTGTTTTCTGACAGCTGTCAGCGCTCGTCTTCTCTGACAGGCGAGGGGGCGGGGCTGATGGGTGCATGCAGGAGTCACGGAGCGCAGCTGCACCGGCTCCTGTTTGTGTATCATTACACCAAAACAGTTTTTTCTTTTTGTTTACATTTGAAAAGTTGCCTCAGGTCAACCTTCTCATTAGGTGTGGAGGATGTGTTTACAAAAGATGGAAGAGATGAATTCAGCATGTCTGAATGAAAAACTCTTTTTGAGAGAGGTTTTTATTTTCACTTTAAAACCACTGCTCATCTCATCAAACACACCCCCAGCAAGCCGTCATTTCTTAAACTGTCTTCTCTGCGTGTCCTGTGTATGGTTCAACCATGAAGTCTGTTGTCCGCCTCTGCCTCAGAATGTCTCAGGTCTCTGATGCATCTGGGACGTTTGTCCTCTGGGGGAGGCTGATGGGGGGGGGGGTCATAAAAAATTGCAGCGGCCGTGGAGCATCTCTGCTGCTGGCGGTGGAGCCTGCTTTGATCTCGCCAGCGGCCAGGTGAACCGAGCAGCGCGGGTGTCTGCTCCGGAGAAGGTCACGTGTTTCTGCACCTGTTCTAGGGCGTCGAGGAGGACTGCTGCTGGTTCAGGACCGACTGGACATGGGGACCGGAGAAGCCATCTGGGGACACAGGACCTTCCAGGAGTTCCTTTTTAATAGGGTTGGTCATCGAGAATCGTTCGGAACCGGGACCAACTGTCCGGTTTTCCCGGAGTCGTTCAAAATATTAATTTTCAATGCTAGGCCGCCGACAGGAAGTAGCCACCAACGCCGAAGAAGAATCTGCCGCCGAAAACCAAAGAAGAATAATCCACCGGAAGTGAGCAGCCGCGGTCAAAGCGTGGCTTAACTTTAATAAAATGACCAGTCAGCTCAGTGCAGCACTTGCAATAATTTTCTATCTTGCAAAGGAGGGTGGAGAAGTAAAATAGTGGCCCGTCTTTGACGCGCTCCACCGAATTATTTTCGCTTCGTCCGTGTCCGACCAGAAGTGTGGTCCGTCTTCAAAATGCTCCGCCGGACTTTTCACTGCCTCCTTGTCCGGCTCCATCAGGTAAATAAAACTATAAACTACGTCTCATACCAACATTAAGGCAGCTAACAAGTTATACTCCACTTAAAGCGGTAAGTCAGCTCAAATACAAACACAATGCTAACGTTAGCTTGTATTGTTTTCTTAGACAAACAACCTGAAATGGCTAATAATGTTAGCCAGGCTCCACAGTGTTCACCACAGCGTCCAAGAGAAATACATCAGTGTAACTGAATGAAGAGTGCCACAGAACGATTACAGCACCCACCTTGTTATAAGGTGAAGAAGAGCTGCTCTGCACTTTAAACAGAAGATGGATGATGTGTCTGGGAGCAGATACAGAGAAAGCTGATGGAGCAGGTGAAGTGTCATTCATGCACAACTGTCCTTTCTGCTATTAAAATATGAAATCTAATCCTATATTATTTGTGGTAAACAGAGGAAGACTGTGGAGATGATGGGTCACAATGCAGTCTGAAGAAAGGCCTGAGAGTGAAGGAGTGGAGGATGAGGAGGATAATTTTGTTTGATATTCTGCAACAGGTTAGCCCATCAGTGAGAGCTCAGTAACATGACTGCAGCATCAGACACTGGACATGTGGAAATGTGTTTCCATGAGGTTTTCAAACATAAAGCTCTCTTGTGAAAGTGTACCCCTGCGAAAAGAAAATTCATAACATATTGAAGTTCATAAGTTTGATATTTATACACTGGTTGAAAATAGCCCTGTGAGAAATTCATAGTCAATTTAACAAAAAGAAAAAAGTTCATAGCATTAAAATTCAAATAGAAGTTCAAATTATTTCATCCTGAAAGAACTCTGGCTAACTACTGTAGCTCATTTATAACATGATGGAGTTAAACTCAAAATAGTCTCCTCAGATAAATAGTGTTAACTTAATATTTTTATATGAAAGTTTCTGTTAACTTATTATTTGTATATTTGATTGTTTCTGTTCAGTGCCCTGAGACAACTTCTGTTGTGACTTGGTGCTATACAGTATAAATAAACTGAATTGAATTGACATGTCTTTTTTTAACCCTGCCTACAAAAAGAATCGGAATTGAGAATGGAAAAGAACCGGAATAGAAACAAAGAATCTGAATCGGAACTGGAATCGCTCAAATTCAAACGATGCCCAACCCTACTTCTTAACGTCCTCTGGAATGGACGGAGACAGTTTCAGCCACATCTGTCTCTGCAACAACGTTGCCCAGGACGTGGTGCGAGCGGAGCACGTTGCAAGCGCCACACACAGGTTGGTGATCGTGTCCGCTGCCGTGACAATCTTGTCCGGTTCTGTGGAGAACGGGTTCGGTTCCTTTGCCTCCTTAGCAATGTTAAGGGCTAACATAGGTGTTGTTAATTGCTGCCCCCACCTGTGACGAGCACTGATGGATTTTGTCCGTCAGCTTTGCGGTGAGCTGGTCACCGTGGGATGTTGGGGTGATACGTCGGCCAACGTGTTTCGCTGCTCTCACCCCGAAGACAGCAGGGATGGACACATAGGAGGCGGTCAGAGCTCTCAGCTGTTGGCTGAACCCCAGAGGAGGGCGGACACGACAGGGAAAACAGGGCCGGACCTGGTCCCGGTGTCCGCTGTGCTGGGCGGCAAACCTTCACGCCCAAAGGGTCGGCGTGGTCTGGGTCGCCGGTTCGGGCACTTCCAGGTCGCAAGCTCTCGCCGATCTTGGAGCAGAGTGGTGGATGACCACTGGGCGCTCGGGGGAGAGACCAATGAAGGCAGCACCGGCTCCACACCTCCTGTAAGGCAGAATGGAGTGTGGCTGCTAGCTGTTTCAGCTTCAGAGGGGGACATGTTCGTGAACTCCGCATCCAGCGAGTCCAAAAAATCATCTAGCGAACAGTCCCCCCTCGGTTGAAACTCGTCCTCCTTAGAGGAAAATAGCTCAAACTGGCGCTGCTTCTCTTCAGCCGAAAAAATAAAATAAAATTACAGGCTGGACAGGAGAAGAGCAGATCCAAAGCTTGCAGAGCGTGGTCAGCTCCCAGGTAGCTTTCACATAGGACGTGCAGGTCCGTCAATAAAAGTAGCCCGTCTGGCACATTGGGCACAGACAGATGGTCTTCTTAGTTGAAGTCATCTTGTGTCCTAGAAGTAGTGTGTTCTTCGCGTTGGCTGAAGAAAAACTGGGAGTCAAGCTCTGGTCCAGATGCAATTTATAGCGGACCGGGTGTGGCCCACAGCAGGTGGGCGTGGACTAGAAGTTTTCAGTGTTCGGCGCGCTGCAGGTGGGTAAACCCAATAGCGACATTCTTTAAAGGGCTACGCTTACACTCATAGAATCTGGGGTTACAATACGTAACCAATGGTATACATTGTCATCATTATTGGTTGAAACCAGGTCTCTCTTGTAAATGAGTCCTCGAGGCTCAATGGGATTAACTTACCTAAATAAAGGTTGAATGAATACTGCCTGAGAAGGCATATACAGTATGATAATTTTGCTCAACAAGAATCATTCCTGATTTTATACTGTACCTGCTGCTGATCAGGACAGGGTTGTACAAGTTCTTTTTTGTTTGATATTCTGCACCAGGTTAGCCCATCAGTGGGAGTTCAATAACATGGATGCAGCATCAGACTGCAGCATCAGACACTGGATATGTGGAAATGTGTTTCCATGAGGTTTTCAAAAATAAAGCTCTCTTGTGAAATTGTGAAAAGAAAATTCATAACATTTATATTAAAGTTCATAAGTTTGATATTTATATACTGGTTGAAAATAGCACTGTGTGAAATTCATTGTAAAGTTAATAAAAAGTTCATAGAAATAAAATTCAAAATTAGTTCAAATTATTTCATCCAGAAATAACTCTGGCTAGCTAGCTCATTTATAACATTACTTTTTTTTAACCCCACCTCTAAAAAGAACCAGCATCGGGAATTGATAGGAACCAGAATCGATAGGAACCGGAATCGAAACGAGGAATCAGAACCGGAATCGTTCAAATTCAAACGATGCCCATGACATTCTGTGCTCTTTTACAATATTTAGGCCCTGTATACATGACGACAGTCCAATGAAAACTGATTTTATTTCCCCCATTTCTATTAACACATTTACATGAAACCATTTAAATTATAATCTTGGAGTACACAGTAACGGTAGACATTGAAATGGTATAATTCCCCTACCACACTGCTAGTTGGTGCTTTGTTCTTTGAAACTAAAGTGTGCATGCGTTAAAAAATAAATATTCAACTGGAAAGTCACTGGTCAAGATGGCAGTGATTAAAATATTTATATGGAAAGACAAAGAGGTTCAGCTGTTATTTAGGTTGACTTTGAATTACAAATCCACCAAATTTCAAGAGAACATTGACTGGGAATCATGCCAGTCGAAGTACGTTGATATAGAATATATTCATTCATTCAACCTTTATTTATACAGGCTAGCCTCGTTGAGTCACGGATTATAAAGATTATTTGGAGCAGTATCCGGCTAATGGGGAAGCAAATGGAAAGACTTCCCTCACAAGAAAACTGCTGTAACAAAAGCCCAGGTAATGTCCAAACTGAAAGCTGTACGGGGAAAATGCAGGCGTGCTGTGGACTCTGGACGTCAGAGTGGGCAAGGGCGTATGGTGCTAATTTTCTTTGAGCTATGTGAGGAATATGGGGCGGTTCACTGGCTACCAGCGCACTGGATTTTGGCATCGAAACAGCTGATTTTGACCACAGCACCGAGGAATAAACCACCCTTTCAGACTCACGCAGTTCAACACCACATTCAGTTTGTGAATTAAATGAGGAGTCTACAGTTGTGAGGCTCCGGAGAGAAATGCTTCAGGTGAGTACAAATTACGGACTAATATTAACTTGGTGATTATTATATTTGCATAGTAGTCGATGTTGGTTCAGGCAACAATGTAACACTTCTGCCCAACAAGGATTTATTGATGCATGCTCAGTAATCCAGGTAGAAAAATCTAAAAAAGTTAAGTCAGGTCCTCTGGATGGGTTCCAAAGAATCAAGCAAACAAAAAATTGTAGAAAAAAAGATATCCTACAGATTGCTTATGTAAGATCACCAGAAATAGTTTTCGTGTAAACGGCCTTAGAGTTTAGAAATATTGTTTAGATTATTCCAAAAGTGTGGTACGGATCACCTGCAGTAAACGAGGGACTACTATATTTTTATTTGGATTCGCTGTAATGTTATGGCATTATTTTCTAGGACCATTTTCATGATTTTAGTTTTCTGTTCAGGAGAAATTTATGTATTTATTTCAAATCATATACGTTCTAGTAAATCACTAACAGTTGACATTGTGTCCAACACTCTGAAACTCAGATTGTTATTCACATATATCACCCCCATCCCAACCTCCTTTGTTGATCCATGTGCACAAAGTCATGTCTTTCAAGCTCAAAGTTCACCCCTATATTAACGTTGATCCACGATTCTGAAATTGCACTTTGTATATTAAATGATTATGTGTATAGATTCAAATAATCCCACTATTAATGTGTACAATAGATAATTTTTCCTCCTTGTTAACTGGATTATACTGTTCATCAATGTAATAACAGCAGTTATTCATAGAGTTGAAGACATAATTGTCTGGGTCAATATCATCTTCATTGTCCAGTGAATTGTGCTCATTGTATTGAAAGATTTACAGATCAAAGTGATACAATTCAGTGATCCTCTGGGTTGTTATCTCCAGTGTGTGTCATTCTGTTATGTTATGACTGCATGTAGAGTTATTAGTCACCTTACTGTCAAGTTACTGTTGCTTGTTAGAATTGATTCAGTTCTTCAATGCTCCTCACCATCAATATGTTGACCTCCTCTGCTGTTCTATGAAGTCTGATGAATATTTTACAGTTTGAAGTCCAAGCGTGTTGATTTTTTTTTTGGTTTCTTGAGGTAGCATGCTTTTTCAAACAATGTTTGCCTTGTGCTTCATCCAGGGCTCATTGATGAAGAAGTTTGTTCCCTTTAATTTACTTATTGGCTTAAGTCCATTCCATTAACAAACCTCATGATGACAGCAGGTTTGTTGCTGGTATTTTCCTTGAGCAAAGAACGACAGGATTTGATTTTGTCACAGTCCAGTTCTATCCCATGGGCCTGCACAAGTGCAGCAACTTGTTGCTTTGTAGAGTTGGCATCCATCTCAATGAGTTCACCACTTTTGTCAGGAGCCACCGCTCGGCTTAATATGGATCCCTGTGATGATTACATCATTCATCCTATCGAGTTACAGTAGTCCCTTGATACATCGCGGTTCAACTTTCGCGGAGTCACCGTTTTGCGGATTTTCAATGAAAGATTATACATGACACGATTGGCTGATTGATGGAAGGCGTCCAACCAGAGCATTGTGCTCTGTATCTCACATGCTGATTGCATCAGTCTGTCTGCTTTCTTTCTCTGTGCTCTCTTGTGATTTTTCACGTGACTGAATATATTTCAAGCCCTACGATGCCACAAAAATTTTCGACGCATTCTAAGGTTTCAGGCAACGAACCCAAGGACTCAATTTTAATATTACTCATTTGATTAGGACGGTACGGGATAAAAAGTTAACCGGAGTGAGAACCAACCATTAGGACAACAACATAAACAAAACAAAATAAAACAAAAACAAATACGTGGGATAGGAACCACCACTTTTTAGTTTTCTTTCAATAAGCCTAAACTGTAACACAAGTCAAATGAACTGCACAGCCCAGAAGCCAACAGTGCTTCTGGCCGCTGCTTTCTGCTGATATTTGAAGAACAGCAATGGAGGGTGAAGAAACCAATCCATTCATCCATCATTTTTACCCATTTCTTACTTTTTTTGGTGTCACTGGTGCCCATGTCCAGCAATCACTGTGCGAGAGGCGGGGGACACCCTGGACAGCTCTCCAATCCATCACAGGGCCACATAGAGACAAACGAGACAAACAACCATTCACTCTCTCACTCACACTTAGGGACAATTTACTGTAGTTACCAATCAGCCTAACATGCATGTTTTTGGTCTGTAAGAGGAAACCCAAATACAGTACCTGGAAAAAAACACGCATGCACGGAGAGAACATGCAAACTCTACCCAGAAAGATTCCCAGACCGGAATGTGTAACCTGCTCGCTGAGAGGTAGCAGCTCTATCAGTTGTGCCACCGTGCTGCCTGGCAGAGAAAACAATGTGGTAATAATAGTTTTGCAACGCAAAGTCAGAACTAACAATCTATCTATTAAGGTAACAGAAATGGCAGGAAAGTCTCAAATAATCCTGAAGCTGATCTCATCCATCAAGTTGTAGTAGGATCTTTACTGGTGAATACCCATCAAAATTTTTGCAGTACTGTACAGTATGTATATGTATGGTGTTAAAAATGATGTAGGTTTAAACGTTTAG
>JBBPBX010024354.1:20255-39742 GCA_038048925.1 Garcialebias charrua | reverse complement strand
CCTCAGCAGGGTCCTGGAGGGTGCGTGGGAGTTTGCCCAACCAGTTTACATGTGCTTTGTGGACTTGGAGAAGGCATTCGACCGCGTCCCTCGGGGGGTTCTGTGGGGGGTACTCCGGGAGTATGGGGTACCAGGCCCTTTGATAAGGGCTGTTAGGTCCCTGTACGACCGGTGTCAGAGCTTGGTCCGCATTGCCGGCAGTAAGTCAGGCTCGTTTCCGGTGAGAGTTGGACTCCGCCAAGGTTGCCCTTTGTCACCGATTCTGTTCATAACTTTTATGGACAGAATTTCTAGGCGCAGCCAAGGTGTTGAGAGGATCCGTTTTGGTGACCTTAGAATCGCTTCTCTGTTTTTTGCAGATGATGTGGTCCTACTGGCTTCATCAGTTCGTGATTTACAACTTTCACTGGAGCGGTTTGCAGCCGAGTGTGATGCGGCCGGGATGAGGATCAGTTCCTCCAAATCCGAGGCCATGGTCTTGAGCCGGAAAAGGGTAGCATGCCCTCTCCGGGTCGGGGAGGAGGTCCTGCCCCAAGTGGAGGAGTTTAAGTATCTCGGGATCTTGTTCACGAATGAGGGAAAACTGGAGCGTGAGATCGATAGGCGGATAGGTGCAGCGTCCGCAGTGAAGCGGGCGCTGTACCGGTCTGTCGTGGTGAAGAGAGAGCTGAGTCAAAAGGCAAAGCTCTCAATTTACCGATCGATCTACGTTCCCACCCTCATCTATGGTCATGAGCTTTGGGTTATGACCGAAAGAACAAGATCTCGGATACAAGCGGCTGAAATGAGTTTTCTCCGCAGGGTGGCTGGACTCTCCCTTAGAGATAGGGTGAGAAGCTCAGTCATCCGGGAGGGACTCGGAGTAGAGCCGCTGCTTCTCCACATCGAGAGGAGCCAGTTGAGGTGGCTCGGGCATCTGGTTAGGATGCCTCCTGGACGCCTCCCTGGTGAGGTGTTCCGGGCATGTCCCACCGGGAGGAGACCCAGAGGAAGACCCAGGACGCGCTGGAGGGACTATGTTTCTCGGCTGGCCTGGGAACGCCTTGGGATTCCCCCGGAGGAGCTGCTCCAAGTGGCTGGGGAGAGGGAAGTCTGGGCCTCCCTACTTAGGCTGCTACCCCCGCGACCCGACCCCGGATAAGCGGAAGAAGATGGATGGATGGATGGATGAAATTTGACTTTTTACTAAGGTCTCCAGCGTCAGGAACAAATCTTTAAAATCTAACGCTGAGGGCTTTAGTTTCACTCGATCAGAAGAAAAATCAGGGTGTTCTTGGTCACTGGGAGCAGTGGTCACCTGTCTGGTGTACCCTGGACAAATCATCACTATTCACACTCAAACTCGCATATAGGGACAATTTAGAGAAGCAAGTTAACCCAACATGCATGTTTTTGGTCTAACGGGAGTACTAGAGGAAAACTCACACGCACAGAGAAATCATGCATCTGTTCAGAAAAGTTCAGATGCATGATTCAGCAGTCTGATGCTGCTCAACCACTATAAAGAGCTTTCAAATGCATAAAGTTTGATGCTGATATGTGTCAGCTCAAACATGCAAACTGGAGCTTTATGAGGTTTTGTCAGTCCAAACCCTCTGCAGTGTTTCAGTGTCCTTATCTGCCCTCGTCAGGTTGTGAACGTATGTTTGTTCATCTTTCATGGTGTTTGTGTGACCTTCAGCTATCGCAAATGTTCCAAAGTTCACATTGATGCCATGAAAGACAAATTTTCAATTTGTCTACCGTTTCACATAATCTTTAAAAGGCTATAACAGTTCTGCCACCACCACAAGCTGGTAACCCAACCAGGAAGATGGATGTCAGTCATACGTGCTTGGGACTGTTTCCAGAGTTTGGTATTAAAATCAAACCAATTTGTTACTTTAAATTGATTTTCTTTTCCACTATCATGACTCAGATCCCCTGCTTGCCCTCGCTGACCTCTCTGGTTCTGGCTCATCTAACCCATGGTCCTGTGATTCTCAGGCTGTGAACCGACCATCCGGAGCCAAATACCACCAAATAAAACCACAAACTCTCCTCTCATCATGGAGAAAAATGTGCCTCGCTGGTGTTACTCAGAATCAACGTGTCTTCTCATGCAGTTGGACTCACCATGTCACTGTAGATTTCATCTGCCAGGATGGGAACACAGTGTTTGGAAGCCACTGTTGGGGTGGGGGGAAATGAACTTTAACAAATGTTTTTATCTGATAGACACACAATCAAGTTTTTGCAGAATTTAAAGCGGTGAAGCAGAGTGGGTCAGACGTGCAGCCAACCTTTGAGGATCTTCTGCAGGTGTTCCCGGCTGAAGACGGACCCGCATGGGTTGGACGGGTTGTTGATAATCAGACAGGATGTCCTCTCATCGATGAGGCTCTCCATGTGCTGCAGGTCGATCTCCCACGACTTCTCCGGCTGCAAAACAGAAGGACCAGGATGTGGGAAAATAAGCTGCACGGGAATATTTCAAATATGCTTTAAGAACTTGTTTCTTCTGCTCCAACAAATTAAAGATGACATTTGTTTTTTGCTTTCTGCCTCCAGCTTTCTCCAAGTCGGTGATTGGTGAAGTGGACAAATGGTTTCCATTTGATTAGAATCCAAGATATTTATGACCCAGTATGACCCAGCTCCACGTCTCAAATATGATATTGTACTGTTAAATTTATTTTTAGGTGTGCCACAAGATTACAAAATTATTTTCACTTTTGGGCTTTAAATACATACAGACTGACCATTAGTTAACATTTCTATATAAACTTTTAACCCTTTTCTGCTCTCACGTGGGACCCAATCCTTGAACTTTTCGCAGTTTTCATAAAAATTACTTAATATAAAAACATGCCAACATTTTGATCTTAGACAAGTCAACATTTATTCATTGCCTGAACAAATGTTTTGTTTCATTTTGAGTCCTTCTTCAATATCCGAAACTACTTGTTTTATGAAATTTTCATGCTAACCCTGAAACAAAGAAAATCTCTAATAAGTCAAATAAATAAAACATAATAAGTAATAAAATTGTTCATCTTTTCCAGCAGTCAAATTAAAAATCAAAACAAAATCAACAATAAAACTTGGGCAAACATTAAAAAAAAGGTGTAAACAGCCTAAATAAGCAAAAAAAATCGACCATATTCGTGTTATTTAAAGGGGACCACAGATGCAAAATTCACTTTTTAACGTTTTTTTTACTCTACTTTGGGTATTTACTTCTTTAAAAAACAGTCCTAAGGCCAAAGAAATGCACCCAGTGGTATATTTACTCTAAGTAGATTTATTTTTCAGGGATATAAATGTCTCGTTTTCAAATCCTGCGGTTTGTGACGTCACAAGCCGTAGGACAACCCACCCCAAACCTGAGTCCAGCCCCTCACCTAGCAACCCCTGGTTAGGCTCAACCCACTTCAGTATAAAAGACGTGACGGTTGTTTTTCCTGATTTCATCTCATCTTTTGTTTAAATGTTCTTAATTTCATGTGTACAGCACTTTGTTGCAGCTGTGGTTGTTTTAAATGGCTTTATAAATAAAGTATAATTGTTATTTTTACGTTTTAGTTCAATTTTTAGCGTATTAGCGATCGCTCCCAACGAGCAGCCGGCAGACGTAAAACGAGCAGATCACTGCTGCCTGACCATGCAACGAGTGGAGCAAAGCGGGCGGGGATTGGACATGCCAGCGAAGGGACCATCTGCCGCCGGGAGCTGCTAGCTTTTGAGGACCGTGCTCCGATCAGAGGTTGCCTCATGCGGATAAATTATCTGGAAACACTCGGTGAACTTTGTGTATGTGTCTGCGATCGCTCCCAAAGCGCCGCATGCAACGAGCGGAGCTAAGCGGAGCTAAGCGGAGCTAAGCGGGCGGAGGAGGAACGAGCTAACATTAGCCTCGGATTCGGGTGGGCTAATGCTAACAGGTGCAGCAAATGGCGGCGCGCGCATACGGCTTTCGGTAAGTTATCTTAAGCTAGCACTAGCCATTTCTAAAGTGCAAGAAATGCTAACGTAAACCCTTTGGAGGGCGGAGTTAATGTAAACAGATTTTTGAAGGGCGTGGCCTTCAGAGCTCATTATCATAAACAGCCTGTTCAGAACGGAAATGAGAAAAGGCAGAACTAAAAAGGGGATATTTTATTATCTAAGAATTATTTTGTGTATTAAATTGAATGAACATGGTCTGGATAGCCCACAGACATACCATAAAAATGTATGAAACCAATATTTGGTCTCCTTTAAAAAATGTTTCAGTATACAGGTGTGCTCTTCTCTAAGACAGTTTACCTCTGCAGGAAGTTTTGTTCTGCCCAACATGACTTTCGTTAACAGATGATATACAGAAATGAATATTTTTTATACAAAAACTGGAGCCGGACCTTCTACTCACCAATAAATTGTATAATTTGACCTTGATGCCTGTGGAAACAGCCAGAGTTTTATATAAGGAGAAGCCTGGGCAGGGAACCAGAATGTTGTCTCCAGGGTTGCACAAGACACTGATAGCCAGTTCGATGGCCTGACTGCAGCCACTGGTCAAAATCACGTCCTGGAATAGAGTGAGGACATGTTACATCTGAAAGCATCAAAGCTTTTATTTGTTTTGGCAGGTCTAACAGTTATTATGACACATTATCCAATTCAAAGACAAGCAGATTACATAAATTGCTGTAGTCTGTCCAAAAGACGAGATACAGTAAAGGAGAGCGCACCTCTGCCTCCAGTGGAGCTTCAGGGCAGCTGTAAAATTTGGCCACCACCTGTCGACTCTTTAAGTAACCTACAGGTGCACATAAAAAAAAAAAAACACGATGAGCAGAAATATATGACAGCCTCAAAACACCACCAACAAACTGCATCCCAATCCTTTTGATTGAAGCACATTTGATTTGGATTGACGGGTTTTGTTCATCAGTGTGACTCACCCACAGATGGCGCATAGCCGTTGTATTTTTGGGAGTCTATGGCATCTTTCATGGCCTGAAGAACAGCATCATCTGTAGGCAGGTTTCCAAACACAGTGGGATCACCTGAAAAGTGAATATGAACTTAAAGAGATTAGTGGTATTAGCGGAATTACTAGACAAAGAGCATGTAAATGTGCGACAAAGTGCACATCAAATGTTTAGACACTTGTTCATTCAAAACTATTGAGCAAATGTGTCCAAACATTTTTTTTAAACCAAGGTAGAACTAGAGAGCTTTAAACCAACAATAGATGCAGGAGAGTAAAGTACATCAAAAAGCCTCTCACCTATGGAAAGTGCGATCATGGGTTTGTCAGGATTTGGGGTGAGTTTCATCCCATCCACGATGGCCCTGATGGGGTTGAGCGTGTTGTTGGCCATCTCCGAAGCTTTCACCTCCCACTTCTGCCTGCGGCTCTTGGTCTTGGCCGGATACAAGCTGCCGTTGATATTGACGTGGTGCATCTCCTTCCCGGTGACTCCTGTCCCATTCAGGGGTTTTGGTTGGACCACAGTTTTGCCAAGAACTCCATTACCATTCACCTGAACCAAATAGGCTTTGCTGTCCATCTTGGATCTGATGGTGGAGGAAACGAGCATCAGTAACAACACACTTCCGGCATGTTTAACCTTGTTTATGCTAATAATAACATTGTGGCTGTTGTGAGGCAATAGTTCGGATGTGGACACTCGATCGGCTCTGAGGAGATTCTGGCAAACCATCAGGCAGCTGAGATGGGGAAGGGCTCGTTTTACCAACACTGTGTTCAGTGAAGGTGGGGTGCTGTTGACCTCCAACCAGTGATGTCATTGGGAGGTGGAAGGAATACTTTTCGGACCTTCTCAATCCCACCGGCACGTCTTCCATGGAGGAAGTTAGTCGGGGGCTTTGGGGTTGGTCTGTCCATAACCGCAGTTGAGGTTGAGGAGGTACATAAAAAAGCTCTGTGGTGGAAGGGCCCCGGGGGTGGATGAAATTCACCCTCATTTCCTTAAGGCTCTGGATGTTGTGGGGCTGTCTTGGTTGACATGCCTTTGCAACATTGCGTAGACATCGGGGGCAGTGCCACTGGACTGCAGACTGGGATGGTGGTTCCCCTCTTCATAAAGGGGGACAGAAGGATATGCTCCAATTATAGGAGCATCACTCTCCTTAGCCTTCCTGGTAAGATCTATTCAGGGGTACTGGGTAAGCAGGTCTGATCAATGGTCCAACCTCAGATCCAGGAGGAACAGTGCGGGTTCCATCTTGGTCGTGGAACACTGGACCAGCTCTTTACACTCACTACAGTCCTCAAGGGGTCATGGGAGTTTGCCCATCCAGTCTACATGTGTTTTGTGGACTTGGAGAAGGCACTTGACTGTGTTCCTTGAGGTACACTGTGGGGTGATGGGGGGGTGCTCCGTGAGTATGGGATTGGGGGCCCGTTGCTATGGGCTGTTTGGCCCCTTTACAAGAGGCGCAAGAGTTTGGTTTGCATTGCCGGCAGTGTCAGACCTCTTCAGGGTGGGAGTTGGACTCCACCAGGTCTGCCCATTGTCACTGATTCTGTTCATAACTTTCATGGACAGAATTTCTTGTAGCAGCCAGGAGGCAGAGGGATTCTGGTTCGGTGGCCTCAGGATTCCTTCTCTGCTCTTTGCAGATGACGTGGTCATATTGGCATCATCGTGCCGTGATCTTCAGCTCTCAATGGAGCGGTTTCGCAGCTGAGTGTGAAGCAGCTGGGATGAGAATCAGCACCTCAAAATCTGAGGCCATGGTCCTCAGTCGGAAAAGGGTGGATTGTTCTCTTCAGGTTGAGGGTGAGATTTTGCCTCAAGTGGAGGAGTTCAGGTACCTCAGGGTTTTGCTCATGAGTGAGGGAAGAATGGACCGTGAGATTGATAGACGGACTGGTGCTGCATCTGTAGTGTTGTGGACTCTGTGCCGGTCTGTTGTGGTGACGAGGGAGCTGAGCTGCAAAATGAAGCTCTTTGTTCTCTGTCTTTGTTCCTACCCTCACCTATGGTCACAAACTCTGGGTAGTGACCGAAAGAAGGAGATTGTGGATACAGGCAGTTGAAATGAGTTTCCTCTGCAGGGTAGCTGAACTCTCCCATAGAGACAGGGTGATAAGTTCAGTTATCCAGGAGAGACTCAGAGTAGAACAGCTGCTCCTCCACATCGAGAAGAGCCAGCTGAGGTCAGGTCAGGGTTTGTTTGTTTTTTTAGCTCCGTGTGTCCAATCTTTATTTTGGGTGCAAACCTTCCACATATTGTGATTAAAAATATGTTATATAATCACTTTTTTTTATCAGTACTAATCCAGAAACAAACTATTAATGTAATGTGGAGAGGATCAGTTGGGTCATGGCATTTTACTTTAAGGAAGATTGTGTTGGTTTTAACTGTTAAAACTGTGGATTTGGGCATATTTAAAGAAAAACTGCAGCTAAAAAAAGCTGTTTTGCACAAAAATTAAAAAAATAAACTCAATAAAGATGCAAAATGTATATATATAATTAAATCCCTTAAACCCCTGATGCATGCTCAATAATCCAAGCAGAAAAATCTAACAAAGTTAAGTCAGGTCCTCTGGATGAATTCTTCTTTGTTGAAACTTTTCATCTTTGATCCAAAAAGTTCTTCAGTCTGAAATCCTGCAAGAAACTCAGCCTTATAAATAGAACTTGTCATAGTGGACTATTTATAAGGCTGAGTTTATTGCAGGGTTTCAGACTGAAGAACTTTTTGGATAACAGATGAAAAGTTTCAACAAAGAAGATTCAGTCCAGAGGATCTGACGACTTTATTAGACCCCCTGTAATGTTTTGTATTTCTGGTTTTTAATTTTCTCTTTTGTTGGCGCAATGATTTAAAAAAATTCCCAAACTGACTTTTTTCCTAAGTGTCACAAAACGCATGAATCTTTTTACTACTTATATGAAACATATGACCAAGGTAAAAATAAAATAAAGACAATCAAAATGACAAACCATTCAACAAAGTGCAAAAAAAACTAAGCTGACTCTCATGCTTAACATAGATGTGCATGACCAAATATAGTACGACAAAAGTCTGAAACTGTTACTTAATCATCATGCAGCTCCATAATTTTTTTAATCTAATTCATTTTCATTAAGATTAAGTACAGTATTAAGATTAAAGATTAAAAGATTAAGTATTAAGATTAAAATAATGCAATTTAGGGACAAAATCTTACCTTATGAAAGCTTCAACTCAGTGTCACCAAAAAGAATCCAGTGGTGATCACAGATAAACAAAATGTTCAAATGAGACCAGAGGATGTACTTATAGAGGTGTTTTACAGGAAGATGTCTGAATATGGGTGCTGACTGAGCCATGCCCAGATTCAGGTTTTCATTGGTGAAGGCTGGAGGATGTGTCCTTACACCCCCTTTCCATCACTAATCACAACCATTCCACCCTAAACGCTGAATCACGGGGTCTCTGGGAGGCGGGCGGGACCTGGCTTCACCCTCAGCCCATCCTGTTGGCTCCTGCAGGGGCACGTCCTGCACGTCAGGGACCGAGAAGACACAAGGTGCAACTTCAGGGTGAAAAATATCCACCTGAGTGACGCATCTGTTTATTTTACAGTGTTCACAATAAAAAAAAACTAAAACTATATATATATTTAAATTGTTGCAGTATGATGCAACTCCTCCTGCCTCAGATTACACATGCGCCCATCCACCAGCTACAACATCTAACAAACACATCATATCAATATTTTGATCAAATTATTTCAAACATCATTTAAGTCAAGGATTTAAAGATAACATTTAAAGCTTTTTTCTTCCCTAAATCAATTGAAATATTTTCATTTGCTCAAATCTGCCTATTTAATATCTTTTAAAGCATTTGTTTGCTTCACTGCCGTGTGATTGATTTTACTGGATCGATAAAAGAAACTTCAAAAATGGTTGTTTTTATTTATTAACTTATCTAATGACTGTTGAGCTCAATGACACAACCTCCAGATGTTGTGCAATCTGTAACACAGCTGGAGATGAATGAAAATTACACTAATAGCTTTTACAAGGAATCAAGAAATCATGCTAATTATGAGATAATATAAATTGATGATATTTTATGTCTTGGAAAAAATAATTAATTTTATTGTGATGTAATTTTTTGTTTTTGTTTTGAGGTGACGTAGAGGGACAGTTTCCAGTTACTCAGAAGGGAACAGATTCAAACGAAATGTTTATTTTTTTATTTTTTTTAATGATTTTGTGAAAATACAGTAATCTGAATCACCCTCTGCACTGCCAAACCACTGCTGCATAAACCTTGAAGCAATTTTAAAGCTACAGTTAATCAAAACCGAATTTAAGCACTATAAATTATGTAAAGTCAGTTTATTTATGCGAGATTGAAAAAAAGCAAACTGCAGTTTGGCTTGACGCCAAAAACATGCTCTCATAATTTACCTATTTGTAATATTTATTCATTGGGAAACAGCGACCAAAGTTCCAGTTTGGTTCATTGCTTGAGTTCAAGAACCTTTTAAAATTCTTGAATGACTGGTGGGTCAAGAGTTTAGCAGCTTGCTAAGCATTAAAAAAACTTTTCTGAAAACAATCAAGTCCAACTGCACAAATTACAAATGCCCCCAATAAAATCAATGAAAGACTCTGGAAAACTATTGAACAAGACACTTTTAAAACTAAAACAAGAACAGAAAAGAGGGAAAGGGGACAATAACTTTTGCCCATACTGCGTATCTAAGATTCCTCAAACCAGAACACAAAATAAAATATGAACCAAATACACTCTTGAAAAAAAGAAACATTATTCACTTAATTTAGTTACGGTACATCAACTGGCTCTATTAAACCAGACTGTTTCAATGTAAACAGTAAATAACTATTTGAAACTTTGTCCTCACCAAATAGTTCATGGAAAGCAACAAATACAGAAGATTTCAGAATCGTCTAAAAACACAAGAATCAAAATATATCAAGGTCTGTAACAAAAAATATTGCATTGGACTCTCCAGCCTAATGCACATGTGTAAGCAGGGAAAGCACTTTGGGACTATCTTTGTTCTGTAAAATTGCGTATTTTAATCAAAGGGTTATTTGGCTGCTTCAGTATGTCATATTATTGCTTAAAAACAATAGAACCAGCTTATTTTGACTGGTAAAAATGATTAAAAAGCTTCATATTCAAGATTAAATGTGTGATTTCCTTTTCAGAGTGCAATTTATTTTTACAATAACTAAGTACTGTATAGATTATAAAACTCCTTTTTTTTGTAAGTTACTGTAATTTAATTGTTGATCATTTGACTGATGTGCATTTCTACACAACAGGAGTCTGTGTTTGTATAACCTGAAATGATTTGAGGTGCTCGAGTTATTCTGCCCAAACAGAAAGTTACTCATTCACGGTGGGGATGACGTAGTTAATCTGACGGCTTCATTTGTAAAAACATGTTGTGATGTTTCGCTTCGGCTTTCATAGTGAAGTTGTGTAAATTAATATGTCGGATAGGAAATTCAGACAAAACACCGACAAACTCTGAGAACATTAAAGACATCTTCAAAATCCAGAAATGAACCCCACTCACTGAACAACAACAGGAGCAAAAGCAGATGATCTGTAGAAAATAACTCCATGCAGGAGTCAGTCATTTTGATTTTTCTTGGTTTTGAGTTTCTTTTAGTTACTGTGGATCAGACGAGCCTGTTGTTTAATAGTACTGAAGATGGAAAACATGAATTGACACTAAAGGCCTTCTTTAAATGTTGACCTTCATTTATGACCTTGACCTTAGAGCTGAGGTGATGAGAAGTGTGTGCAACACTCTGTCTAGTGATTTCATTAAATTATCTTGAGCGGATCAGAAGTTATAGGCAGGACAAGAGAAAGCTTACAGACATACCTACAGACCGATGGAGGAGAATTTTACCATAATGCATCCCTCCTATGATGGACATAAGAAAAGTATTGTTATGACAGCTCACCCGAATTTAAGAAAATACATGTACACACATTTATTTACTTCTCTTTAAGGTGTTCATTTAATTTTCCTTTAGTTTGATGTTTCTATTCCAAAAATGATTAATATTATCAAAGTAACATCTATTACAAATTCTGTGTCCAGTGTGGGACCTGCTGAGGTGATCTTTGGAGCTCAAATTTGAATTTGAGACTCTCCAAGGCACTTGTAAAACTGGTTAAAATGCCTTTGTTTTTATGGCACAGCCCTCAGAACCAATTACCGTATTCTCCGGCCTATAAGTCGCACCGGAGTATAAGTCGCACCAGTACAATTATGTACAATAAAGTGGAAAAATCCACGTATAAGTCGCACCGGCCTATAAGTCGCACATCACGGCACAAAACGAGCATGCGCAGCAACAACAGACCTGCAGTGCAGCAAACAGACCTGCATTTCTTTGATCTTTAAAGATAAACACATAAAAAATATATTTTTGTTAGCTGACATTACAGTAAAAGTGTGTCTCAGTTTAACTTTTCTTGATAAATGCACTTTGACGGTTAAAAACCATTAAATTAAGTGAACATTTTTTGACCAAAGTGAAAAAATCCACGTATGTTGGAATATGTTCTCATCTTATGTTATTGCTGAGTTATTTTATGTGCATGCTATATTGTTGTTGTCCACTAGGGGCAGTGAGTTTCTTGTGTGTAAGTAGCGCTGTTCTAGATCTGCTGTAGAAGAAGAAATGACACGTGTCGTGTGCCACTTGAAGCTACAGCTATCTGACGGAAAGAAGTGTGGTTTCTAACATGAATGCTGAACGAGAAAACATCGCCGGTGAACAAGAAAACGCAACAGGTTATGGGCCCAGACGCCGCACGGGAGGACGGTGGGACAGACTCGTTTTCAACAGAGACGAAAACAACTACGAACTTTGGGAGGTAAAGTTCCTGGCTTATCTAAGAACGCTAGGCCTAAAAGACACCATCTTATCTGCAGACCTAGCCTGGTTAAAACCAGACCCTTGTCCTTCACTTCGCTTCAGACAAGGGTCTGGGACTTGTCCATTGAAAAACGATTCTTGCTGGAGGCGTGGCCTCTGCCTGAGGAACAAAACCATTGGATCTTAGAAAAATTTTGAACAGGTAAAGCATTCTGCTCCCTCCCCCTCAGAGCTCTGCCGAACTTGACATCTGCTCCGCCTCCTGCTGAATTTTCTCTCGCTGCCTGCATTCTGTGTTTATAACGTTTGAAAAAAATTAAATAAAACCATGTAGCGCTGGTCCAGAAGACCAGAAAATATGCAGGGACTCGGGCAGCAACGTAAAACCCTATTTTAATTCTCTCGTGACAACCTCAGTCATTTCCTTATTCTTTGCACCGCAGCGGCGCCGGAGAGAGAGGAGGAGGAGAGCGATCACTTGACTTTTGGCAAAAAAACAAAATAAAACTCCAGATAAGAGATTAAGAAGGGGAATTTAACACATTTGTGTCAAATATAAAACAGTCCTGCATCGCTTTGCATCGCTTTGAATGAGAACATGCGGCTGCGCGCTGGCTCTGGCTGCGCTGGGACAGGTGGAACTCAGCGGAGAGGAGGAGGAGGAGGAGGGAGGAGGGAGCGATAACTTGACTTTTGGCCAAAAAAACAAAAGAAAACTCCAGATAAGGGATTAAGAAGGGGAAATTAATACATTTGTATCACATATAAAACAGTCCTGCATCGCTTTGCATCGCTTTGAATGAGAACATGCGAATGCTCGCTGGCTGCGCTGGGACAGGTGGGGGCGTGGGTTAGGGGCCAAAAACTCCGCCCCTTCTGTTCTCTGATTGGTCCGGTCAAAAATCTACCGGAGAAATCGTTGTCTATGAGAGAAGTCCCAGACTGTGCAGTGAAGGGAAATGAGAATTGAGCGGAGCTGTGCAGGAAGGCGAGGGCCAGGCTACTGCAGACCCAGATGAAGAGAAAAACGCGGAATGTTACGCGGAACTAATACAGACCCTCGATGACAAGAGTCTGTCGTTGGTCATGAGAGATGCCGCCGATGACGGGAAGAAAGCTCTGCAGATATTACGCGGCCATTACGCCAGCCAGGGTAAGCCCAGGATCATCGCCCTTTACACAGTGCTCACGTCCTTAAGCCCGAGATACACTGAAGCAGACTCCGTATACGCGCGTATACGTGCGTATACGCGCGTATACGGAGCCGCTGCTACACTCGGCTTTCGTTCTCGCGTAGATTCTCGTGTTTTCGCTCCAAATTCTAACGTCATTTCCTCCGTACCGTCACTTCCGATCGTCACTTCCGCTAGTTTTTCGCTCCAAACGCTCGCGTTCTCCTTGTTGTAATATGAGCAGCTGAGCACGGAGTGCTTTTCCTGCAGCCCACAGCCCACCACAGCCCACCAGGGAATATATAAAACATCGCGCACCCAGGTAGGACCTGAATTCATTCATTTCATTCATCGAGTGAACGGAGGAAGAAGCGGTTACTTGACTTTAGGCAAAAAAACAAAAGAAAAGGCCCGATCAGCGATAAAAAAGAGGAATTTATTTCATTTGTGTAACATACAAAACAGTCCGGCGCCGGGGAAGTTTAGGTCAGACACCGCGCATCGCGTATGCGAATCGCGTATGCGTAGTAAAAAAATACTTTTGCGCGTACTTGCCCTGAGGGGCTACGCGGGGCTACGCTGCGTACGGGGCGTACGTACGCTGCGTATTGGCGTATCGTGAGGACGCTCGAGTGTATCTCGCCCTTTATTAAAAGAACCCGGCGAAACAGTGACAGACAATGTTTCACGTGCTGAAAAAGCAATAAAGTCTCTGAGAAATGCAAAAGAGGTTATTAGCGACGGACTAATAATAGCAATGATTCTGAAGGGACTGCCAGAATCATACAAGCCTTTTGCTATTCACACGACACAGAGCAGTGAAGAATTGACGTTCACCCAGTTCAAGAGCAGACTCCGAAGCTATGAAGAGACAGAAAAGTTTGAAAGCAACCTAAAGGCAGATAATGTAATGAAAGTGGACATGACAACTTTAAACTGTTACAACTGCGGCCTGCGCGAGCACGTGGCCAGAGACTGCCGCCAAAAGGCCGCGCCTTTAAACTGTTACAACTGCGGCCTGCGCGGGCACATGGCCAGAGACTGCCGCCAAAAGGCCGAGCCAAAATGGTGCAGCTACCACAGAAGCACAACCCACAGTGACCAGACATGCAGAAGAGGACCGAGACGGAAAGATGAGGCCAAGCAGACGTCAGACGTGCAGGACAACCACGAGGAGGACTGAGGACTGGTGTCCAAAGCCAGCTGGAATCATCTGCCCCGCAACATCAAGCTAAATGGAATAATGGTGGACTGTGGAGCAACATCACACATCATTACTGATGAAGAGCTGTTCACGAGAATTGACAAGACTTTTGATCCAAGCAGACACTACATGGAACTGGCAGATGGAAAGAAGATGAACAACGTTGCACTGAAGCGTGGTGATGTACAAATTGAACTGTTGAACTCAAAGGGGAGGTATGTTAAAATTACTCTGAAAAATGCTTTACTCATCCCATCCTACCCACAGAGCATATTTTCTGTGATATCAGCTACAGCTAATGGAGCCAGTGTAACATTCACAGATGGACAAAATGAACTGCTGGGTAAAGATGGTACTGTGTTCCCTATTGAGGTACATGAGAAACTGTATTACCTGAGGATGAAAAATAATGATGAAGGATGCATTGAGGAAAACTTAAATGACATAACCAACAGTGATAAAGTTAAGCTAGCTTGTGACCTGAAAACATGGCATGAAATATTAGGACATTGTAACATGACTGATGTTATGAAATTACAAAATGTGGTAGAGGGAATGAAAATCACTGACAACAGCAAAATGGAATGTAACACCTGTACAGAAGGGAAATTTATTAACAACAGAAACAAGGAGTCAGATGTCAGAACGAGCAAGCCACTAGAGTTGGTCCATACTGATTTGTCAGGACCTGTTGACCCTACAGGCTTAGAAGGACACAGGTATGTTATTTCCTTTACTGATGACTTCTCTGGAGCTATTGCAGTCTATTTTCTGAAAAACAAAAGTGAAGCGACTGAAGCGACAAAGAAGTTTCTGGCAGACTGGGCACCCTATGGGAATGTTATGTGTTTTAGGTCGGACAATGGTACTGAGTACACAGGTAACGACTTTCAAACACTACTCAGAGATAAAGGCATTAGACATGAAACATCATCACCATACTCCCCACACCAAAACGGAAAAGCAGAGAGACAATGGAGAACGCTTTTTGAAATGGGAAGATGTATGTTATCAGAAAAGGGATTACCTAAAGAACTGTGGCCATATGCCATTCAGTGTGCTGCCCACATTCGCAACAGATGCTATAATAACAGAACCAAAAACACCCCATATTTCTTGATGACAGGAAGAAAACCAAATCTTTCAAATATGTGGGTATTTGGATCAGAATGTTACTCATACAACAACCAACACAAGAAACTAGACTCAAGAGGAGAAAGGGGACTGTTTTTAGGGTACAACAAGAACAGCCCAGCTTATTTAGTGTACCACCCACAGATGAGAAAAGTTTCCAGACACAGGCTGGTAAAATTCATCAAAGAAAATGGTGTTGACCAACAAACACAGACAGATGTTTGGGAGCAAGGGATCCAGAATGACATATACCCAATGCAGGCAAATAGACAGGATGTAACACCATTAACTCAGGATATTACCCAAAATGTCACCCCAAGTGACAAAGAGGAAGTTACTCTTCAGGAAACTCAAAATGGAGAGTTTTCAGATTATCTCACTGAGAGTAAAATTGATGGTGAACAAACTGATCATGAACAAACTCAAACAAAGCAAAGTGATCGTTATCCAAAAAGAGAGAGAAGACCCCCAAAATACCTCGAAGATTACCAATCAGATGCGACACAAATAACTATTGATCATTGTTACAGGGCTGTATTTGGTGTCCCTCAAACATTCAGTGAGGCTCAGAAGTCACCACATGCAGAAAAATGGAGACAGGCCATGAGGGACGAAAATGACTCACTCAAAGAAAATGAAACATTTGAACTGAGCACCCTACCAGAGGGCAGGAACTCAGTTGGAGGAAAATGGGTATATAGAAAATGAAGGAAAAGAGATTTTCAAAGCAAGGTTTGTAGCTAAAGGCTACAGCCAAACAGAAGGTATAGATTACCATGAAACTTTTGCACCAACAGCTAATATAACATCAGTACGAGCATTAATGCAGATAGCGGTTCAGAACGACCTTAAAGTACATCAGATGGATGTCAAAACAGCTTATTTACATGCCCCAATTGAGGAAGAAATTTACATGGATCAGCCAGAGGGGTTTGAACAACAAACAGAAACAGGACAGAAATGTGTGTATAAATTAAAGAAGTCCTTGTATGGATTAAAACAATCAGGGAGAAATTGGTACAAACTCTTGAACGATCACCTTGAACAAGACAATTTTGAACGAAATCTAGTTGATCATTGTGTGTACAGAAAACAAACAGAAAATGACACGGTTATCGTGCTCATTTGGGTGGATGACCTGATCATCGCTGCTAGCAGCATTGAGATTTTGGACAGTTTCAAAGAAACAATGAAATCAAAGTTTAACATGAAGGACTTAGGAAAAATATCAAATTTTTTAGGTATACATTTTGAACAAAGAGAAGATGGAATAAAAATGAGCCAAGAGAAATACATCCTAAAAATGTTAGAAAAATATGGGATGCTGGACTGCAAACCAAGATCCACCCCATGTGAACCAAAGCTCGATCACAAAGAAAATCATGAGAGCGACAAAACAAATGTAGTAGATCCTACAAACTATCGCGAGATAGTAGGTAGTCTGATCTATGCTATGACCTGCACCAGACCAGACATCAGTTGGATAGTAAGCAAACTTTCCCAGACATTAGCTAAACCTATGAAAGAGGATTTAGTAAACGCTAAACATGTTTTAAGGTATCTAAAAGGTACTAGTGACTACGAATTAAATTTCAAGAAGAACAAGGAAGACTTGAAACTTATAGCTTACAGTGACTCGGACTGGGCATCCTCAGTGGAGGACAGACGCAGCACCACGGGTTATTGTTTCAGTTTAACATCACAAGGTCCAGCCATTTCCTGGAAATCCAAGAAACAACCAACTGTGGCTCTTTCCACATGTGAGGCTGAGTACATTGGGTTAACAGCTACTACACAAGAAAGCCTGTATTTATGTCAACTTTTAAATGGCATTGATAACAAGAAGTACAGCTGCACACTGCTTCATGGTGATAACCAAGGAGCCATTGCATTGTGTAAAAACCCTGTGAACAGACAGAGATCCAAACACATTGATGTGAAGTATCATTTTATACGTGATGCACTAAGAGAGGAAAAGATCAAAGTGGTGTACTGTTCATCTGAAAATATGTTGGCTGACATATTAACCAAACCTGCATCAAAGACAAAACTTTTTAAATTCAAAAGATGGTTTTTTGGACAATAAGTTTTAGAAGGTAAAGAAGATGAGAACAAGGGGGGGTGTTGGAATATGTTCTCATCTTATGTTAGTCCGGGGGCCTTTCTGGGTGGAGTTTGCTTGTTCTCTCCATGCATGCGTGGGTTTTCTCCGGGTGCTCCGGTTTCCTCCCACAGTCCAAAAACATGCATGTTAGGCTGATTGGTAACTCTAAATTGACCCTGGGTGTGAGTGAAACAGGTCCCTCTTGTAAATGAGTCCCCGTGGCTCAACGAGGCTAGCCTGTATAAATAAAAGGTTGAATTGAATTGAATATTGCTGAGTTATTTTATGTGCATGTTATATTGTTGTTGTCCACTAGGGGCAGTGAGTTTCTTGTGTGTAAGTAGCGCTGTTCTAGATCGGCTGTAGAAGAAGAAATGACACATGTGCCACTTGTAATAAAGAAGCTACAGCTATCTGACGGAAAGAAGTGTGGTTTCTAACATGAATGCTGAACGAGAAAACGTCGCCGGTGAACAAGAAAACGCAACAACGTATAAGTCGCACCGGCCTATAAGTCGCAGGGCTTGGAAATGTAGGCAAAAAGGTGCGACTTATAGGCCGGAGAATACGGTAACTGGTTCTGAGGACAACTTGTTTTGGCTCCTTCAGGGAGTCAAACCTTCAGAAGTTTATGCCGTAAAGAATAAAGACATTTGAACCAGTTTTAAGAGAGCAAAACGTGGAGTGATCTCTGAAATTCAAGTTTGAGACTGTTGGCTGGAACTTCGAGAAATCCAACGTGTCAACATTTTTACCAAATCCTACAACTCTCCGTGTCATCAAAAGGATCTTCTCAATAAAAAAATCTGTGTACATAATCTCGTTTTCATCACATGTACCACATGCGGTGCAAATGATAATAAAGACTCTCTGACTCTGACTCAATACAGTTTCATCCATTATGGTGCACTGCAGGTCAGAAATCACTCTTCAGGGACTCCAAGACATTCTCAGGCCAGCTGAGAGATATAATCTCCCCCATGGGTCCTAGCACTTCCTTCCAGTCAGACATGTCTGGAAAACCTCCCTAAGGAGGCGTCTTTATCAGATGCCTGAACCACCTCAATTTCACACCTCTAGATGTGGAGGAGCAGTGGTTCTCTCCAGGATAACTGAACTTCTCACCGTATGTCCAGCCATCCTATGGGGAAAACTAATCTTGACCGCCTGTGTCAGCAGTCTTGTTCTTTTGGTCACTACCCAGAGTATGCGACCATGGGTGCAGGACAGGTAGGAATTAAAGACAGAGAACAGAGAGCTTCGCCTTGCAGCTCAGCTCCCTCTTCACCACAACGAACAGGCACATAGTGCACAATACACAACACCACAGACAATGCACTGTCTGTTGATCTCATGCTTCATTCTTCCCTCCCTCGTGAAAAAACCTGCAAGGTACTTGGAACTTCTCCACTTGAGGCATCACCTCACCACCAACTCAGAAAGGCCAATTCACCCTTTTCCAACTGAGGACCATGGCCTCAGATTTAGACGTGCTGACCCTCATCCCAACTGCTTCACACTCAGCTGCGAACCACTCCACTGATCACGGCACGATGACGCAAACAGGATCGCATCGTTCGAAAAACTTTCACTCACTGGATATTTTCTCTTTTCTGACCATTCTCTGTATTACAGAAAAGAGCTGTAAGAATTATCACCAGAAAACATTACTGTCATCCATCAAGCACATTATTTTATCAACTGAAATTATTGAAGTTCCATGATTTGGTAGATTATAATGTTTTATCAGTTATGTATAGGGCTCAGAATAACGCATTACCTTTAAATATCCAAATGCATTTTGTTAAAAGACAAAGTTGTTATAATCTTAAGGGGACAGACATATTTGTAAAACCAAAATTCAGAACTAGTTTGAAGGGACGGTCTACCTCAATCCAGGGAATTGGATTATGGAATGGTTTGGAGAATGAAGTTAAAAATGCCAAGTCAATGTTTACATTTAAGAAAATGATCAAAACTAAATTGTTAAAAAATATATATAT
>JBBPBX010024354.1:0-11513 GCA_038048925.1 Garcialebias charrua | reverse complement strand
GTGTACATAATCTAGTTTTCAACACATGTACTACATGCGGTGCAAATGACAATAAATTATCTCTGACTCTGACTCTGATTTAACTCTGCATGTCACCCTGCAATTCTGATGCACAGAATCACAAGAGTGTGACCTGTGTCACAGAGTAAACACAATAAAAACGTATTATCTGCAGCATTGTTCATTAAACTGGAACAACACTTTTAATGTATTACAGAAAATATACATAAAGTACACACACTTAATGATATTGTAGGCCATTGCGTTAGATAATACATTCAGCAAGTACTTTTACTTTAATACTTTAAGTATTTTTAAAAGCAAGTACTTATTTACTTTTACTTAAGTAAAAACATTAATGTGGTACTTCTACTTTTACAAGTACATTTTTGTCTGTTTATTTGTACTTTTACTTAAGTTGTTTGAGTACTTTCTCCACCACTGCAGCTGAGTGTAGGTTGCATTAGAACAGTCATCAAGTGATCTGGGCAACTTCACACTCCACAAAACCTGTTGCAGCACTAACTCTCAGCATCACACCACAGTTATGCAAGATTAATGTTATGCAAACAGTATATCAAATGAACAAAATACTGTACATTTATTATCTGCACAGCCATAAGTTTATATTGGACTACTCATTTCACAGAAAGCACAGTGGTTCTTACCTTTAGAAGTTCTTTCTGGTCTTTTTATTTGCAAAGTCACAAACCAAGTCCTCAAAGTCCAGCACCCTCACCAGCTCAGACTCTTGGTACTTGAAGCATTACCTTGTTGTTAGATCTTCTACTGTAGAAGTTTCTTCAGTAAAGTTAGCTGCCATTGTTAGCTCAGGTTGAACCTCATTTGTAGAAGGCAACGCTTCCAAGCTAACGTTAGCTCAAAATCGTCCTCATTTCTGGCTTTAAAAAAAAGTCAGCTGACTTCTGTGCTTATGTTTCCAACTGAAATGGATGGTGCCGCTTCCTGTCTGCTCTCATTTATTTCACTGTCAGTGTCATTCGGGCGGCCGTGGTGTAGTGGTAATGGCAGTCGTCTCCCGATCGGAAAGTTGGCAGTTCGACTCCCGGGACCCGCACCATGTGTCGTTGTGTCCTTGGGCAAGACACTTAACCCTGAGTTGCTCCCGGTAGGACTGGAAAGCACCTTGCATGGTAGTCTGCCGCCACCGGTTTATGAATGTGTGTAGCATTCAATATATGTGTAGCACTTTGAGATTTTCAGTAATGAAAAGTGCGTTATAAATTAAATTAATTATTATTATTATTATTATTATTCATTGTCCTCTTGTTTTGTTGGAAAAAAGTCAGAATATGAGCGTGGCTGTTTCTGTTTGAAAAGAGCTATCGGTAGTTTGCGTCAGTCAGTGACCCGCCCCCCTCGAACTGTAGTTGGCTAGAACGTTGCCTTGGCTTCACTGATTGGTTAAATTGTATGACTGACAAACAAAGATAGGAAAAATAGAATGATGTACACTCGGAGATTAAAAACAAAAACAAAAAACTTCCCGTCGTCCAGTCTACTTGCAGTCAGGGGGGGGCACAGCTGACTCTGTGGGGGGGCAATGCCCCTCAATGCCCACCCATGCCGCCGGGCCTGGTGGGTCCTAAGACTGAGCCTTGTGGTACACCACTGTTGACTGTTAAATAACTGGAGGAAGTACCATTATGTTGAACACATTGCCTCCAATCTGATAGTTAGAAAACCAATCAATGGTGTGATCTGAGAAACTGATTTCTGAGAGCTTATGACACAAGATGTTATGATCCACAGTGTCAAAAGCTTTAGACAGATCTAAGAAAAGTGCAGCACAATAATTCTTAGAATCCAATGCTTCAACAACATCATTCAGAACCTTCAGTGCATTTATTCCTCATCTGCCGAAAACTAAACCAATCAGTGTCTGCACCAGATTTTCTTGCTGCGGCCAAAATATGATCTCTAGAAGGTTAGCTAGCTCAGGAGTAAACCATGGACTTTCTTGTCTTTTTATTCTAGCAGGTCGCTTTCGTTTAGCAGGTCGCTTTCGTAAATGAGCCCATGAGGTTCAAAAGATTTACCTGACTAAATAAAGGTTGAATGAATGAAAAAAATTCTGAACTTGCGGAAAGGAGCATATTTGTTCACAAAATAAACAAAACTATTATGAAAATAGTTCCAAACGGGGTTCACATCATCATTTAATAGAATACAATGACAGTCAAAGTGAGATAAATTCCAGAGGAATGATTGTTCACAAAAATGTTTCAAATCCCTTTTTAGAATTAATCTTGGTTTAGAAGGTGCAAGTTTAATATCTATGAGAGCCGCTATTACACAATGATCACTCAAAATATCAGCGAATACACGACCTGTACCAGGAATTTGTGAGATGTATTTGTTAGAAACAGATCTAAGATGAAAGCTTTTTCAGCACAGTTCTTGTTTGGTCAGGTGGGAGAGTCAATGAGTTGCGTCAGATTAAGTGACAAGCAACATCCCTTGAATCTATCACAGAGTACTTCACATGCAGTGGAGAGGTATTCCATGGTGGTGACTCCCATTTTTGAAAGAGGGGGTGGTGTTCCAGCTATAGATATAGCGGGAGCACACTTCTCAGCCTCCCCAAGAAAATGTACTCCAGGATGTTAGATGGGATGCTCCAACCGATTGTTGAACCTCGGATTCAGAAGAAGCAGTATGGCTTTCATCTTGGTCATGGAGCAGTGGACCAGATTTTTACCCTTTCTGAGTTTCTGAGGTCCTGTACATTTAAAGAGCCTGTGACATGCATTTCCTACAAAGGTAAAACATGAAAGAAAACATCCTAATATTCAAGAAATTTGGTGTAATACCCATGAGTTTACCCATTTTGTTACAAAACTGTCAAACTTTCTTTTGAACATGGCACAGCCAAAGTGCAACAAGAAGTAACATATTTTCTTAAAACAAGGTGTTTTAGAAAATGTTGGTGATTTTTCAACAATTGTGTTTTTTCTTCGCAGTTTGTCAAGTTGTCAGCTTCCTGATAACAACATTTGTGGCTTCTTGACAAACAACTCTCAAGACCTAAAGTGAGTTTTTCAAATCGCCACGAAACTCTGACCAGTGTTATTCCTCTGTGTGACTGCTGACGGTGCTGTTTTCTGGTTAGGTGTCCAACCCCTGGCTGCGATGGATCAGGTCACATCACTGGAAACTACGCCTCCCACAGGAGGTACAGGAAAAAGTAGCTGCTCACACCAAACACAGAATAACACGACAACACAAGTGTAAAATTTATTCTGCTTTTTTCAATGTTTTTTTTCTTCTGTCTTTGGACATTTTTCTGTTCGTTTACTGTTTTTATCTAATAATCTAGATGTAAAGTTTTTTATATTTGTTTCTGTTTTATTTATGAATTCATTCATTCAACCTTTATTTAAACAGGTTAGTCCATTGAGCCACGAGGACTCATTTACAAGAGACCTGGATTTTGACAAAAAGTGATAACAACAGTGGACAACAATGTCAACAATAGACAGTCACAAATGATGCATACAATTATTATTTTTTTACAATTAAAAAAGATAATTAAAGTGATAATCTTAGGGGGGGGGGCTGCCGAGGATGGCTAGAGGCGAATCCAGAGTTCTGAAATGATGACAGAATGTTTATTCAGCTGGGCTCCTCTGAAAAGTCTGTGGAATTCATCAGTAGAAGGTCTGGGAGGGTGAGAGCATCAGGTTTACAAAACTTCTCAGGCGTGTTGAGATAAGACGGCCTGTCAAGGCCAGTCAGGGAGCCAAATTTCAGATAAACACGATTGTTTTGGGAACAGGCAGAACTTTAATGACATCTACCTTCAGTCTGTGTCGGTCCACTCGCTTCCAAAATGTCCAAATTAAAATGACCAAACAAATGGAACGTGCCTGAGAAAATCCCCGAGATCTAATCCATTCAGCCAAAAGTCTGGGTGCTCAAGACATGAACAAAGCCATGATGTAAAGGCTGGTTTATACTTCTTGTTGCACGTCTTTTACCCCCCGTTGAGTGAAAAAAAGTTGCGCAACTTCCGTCTGCACTCCCGCAACTTCCGTCTGCACTCCCGCTGCGATCCCCCGGTGACAGCTGTCTTGTACATTGCCCCCAGTCAGAACGCCGAGACGCGGTGGATGCGGCTCGTAGCGTGTGATTGGTTCAAAGTTTGTGGGCGTTTTTGCTTTGACACAGATAGTTTTGAAGAGAAACTCATCTGTGCGCGCGCGCACACGCAAACCCCAACACACACACACATACATATATATTTATATATATATTTATATATTTACGAACACGCGCACGCACACAGGAGCTAAAGCATGTGCATGTAAAGTTGACAAAATGAAGAGGATCGCGCATGCGCGCAGCTTTTAAAACAAAGAAAATTCTGCTGTTATTTAAAAATGCGTGTTTAAAGCGAGCGGAGACCCTGAGGAGACTCGCCGACGTATGCAGAGGGAGGGAAGAGGGAGGGATTTACTATAATGTATCCTCCACGTCTTTCCAAGTATAAACACCCATGTGGTCGGTGACACACACGCAATTACGTCATCGCTGGGTTCACTCAACGGGGGGTAAAAGACGTGAGACAAGAAGTACAAACCAGGCTTAAGGCAGGCAGCCTGACCAGGTCCAGACTAGCTGCTGACGTCTTCCTTGTGTGTTGATAGACCAGGAACCAGCCAAATCCAAAAAGCAGGAACCAGTTATCATAAATCCAATTAAATGTGTCCTTAGGACTTCCGGTTTGTCATGCGAACAGGGTAGACGTGTCAACGAGCTGTTCCGGTGACATCCAAACTTTTTAATTAAACACCACCCCACTGACAGCTATTTTTTCCACCGATTGCCGTATAACTTCAGCGTTGGAGACTTTTTTTTCTTTATTCTGATGGCTAAAAACGCAAAAGGAAGCAAGAAGGAAGATGCGGGTTTAATGCTGGAGGCTATCACTGCATTGTTTCAGCAGCACCGGGAGGATCTGGTGTCTGAGATCACAGCGTCAGCCAACATGCTCAGCTCCAAGCTGGACCAGGTACGACAGGCCCTGGAGGAACAGGCAGAACGAGTCAGCTCTTTAGAGCTCGCAACAGAAGATCTGGGCCAGCGCGTGTCCACACTCGAAGAGTCATGCGCTGCTCTCCGTGAGGACAACGCTAAATTAAAAGATAAAGTCTCGGATCTCGAAGGACGGAGCCGACGACAGAATGTCCAAGTCCTCGGTTTACCTGAAGACACGGAAAGTGGGCGCCCGACTCACTTCTTCTCCACCCTACTCTGTGAGTTATTTGGGAAAGAGGTCCTCCCGACTCCACCTGAGCTGGACAGAGCGCACCGCTCCCTCGCAGCCAAACGGCCCGCGGGGCATCCTCCGCGCCCGGTGATCATCCGCCTGCACCGCTACCTGACCAAAGAGCTCATCATCCGTGAAGCCAGGAGGAGAGGGAAGCTCGACTACAGAGGAGCGTCTCTTCGTATCGTGGAGGACTACAGCCCAGACGTGCTCAGCCGGCGCGCAGAGTACAAGGACGTCATGAGTGAACTTTACAAACGAGGTTTGAAGCCGGCTCTGCTCTTCCCAGCCCGGCTCCGCATAACGTAGCTCAGCAAGTTTTTGGGCTCGGTGGAGGAGGCTCAACAATATATCAAGAAACTGCCCAAATCATCGGAGAACCCATGAATGAATAACTTTATTAGTTAAAGTGGATGAGAGGTAACAAACACACACATGCAGGGGCGTGGCAGGGTGCACTTTGGAGACACGCACAGCTATTTTTCCTTCAGTGCGCATTTGTATATTTTTTCAGAACAGACATAATATGTTTATTTATTAATGAAGGACCGATTCTGGCCACCCCCTGTTCCCACAGTGGACTTTATGAATGGAAAGGTAGCCCCACCACACAGCAGTTTGATTATGGCTGAATAATATAGCCTAACACCAAGACTGGAGGTTCCTTTCACATTAATTTTTGAACTTATTATTATATGCAAAAAAAAATTCTCTACTATGGTCATGGTTACTTGTTTTTGTCAGATATTAACACAGTAGGCTATTACTATAAGGGGTTTACATTTATTCCTAGGAGCAGTGGTTAGCTCTGATTCGTCTCTGAGACCAGGGAGATTAAATTTTTAAGAATGTTAGGTTTGAAGAGCTTGCTGCCATTTTTGTTTTATTTTATTATTTTTTCTCTGGCAGCCATTTTTTGTTTTTGTTTTTTTGTTTGTTTGTTTTTGTTGAGGATGGGGAGGGCTAAGGTCACTGCCAGGAGTCNCAACGGGGGGTAAAAGACGTGAGACAAGAAGTACAAACCAGGCTTAAGGCAGGCAGCCTGACCAGGTCCAGACTAGCTGCTGACGTCTTCCTTGTGTGTTGATAGACCAGGAACCAGCCAAATCCAAAAAGCAGGAACCAGTTATCATAAATCCAATTAAATGTGTCCTTAGGACTTCCGGTTTGTCATGCGAACAGGGTAGACGTGTCAACGAGCTGTTCCGGTGACATCCAAACTTTTTAATTAAACACCACCCCACTGACAGCTATTTTTTCCACCGATTGCCGTATAACTTCAGCGTTGGAGACTTTTTTTTCTTTATTCTGATGGCTAAAAACGCAAAAGGAAGCAAGAAGGAAGATGCGGGTTTAATGCTGGAGGCTATCACTGCATTGTTTCAGCAGCACCGGGAGGATCTGGTGTCTGAGATCACAGCGTCAGCCAACATGCTCAGCTCCAAGCTGGACCAGGTACGACAGGCCCTGGAGGAACAGGCAGAACGAGTCAGCTCTTTAGAGCTCGCAACAGAAGATCTGGGCCAGCGCGTGTCCACACTCGAAGAGTCATGCGCTGCTCTCCGTGAGGACAACGCTAAATTAAAAGATAAAGTCTTGGATCTCGAAGGACGGAGCCGACGACAGAATGTCCAAGTCCTCGGTTTACCTGAAGACACGGAAAGTGGGCGCCCGACTCACTTCTTTTCCACCCTACTCTGTGAGTTATTTGGGAAAGAGGTCCTCCCGACTCCACCTGAGCTGGACAGAGCGCACCGCTCCCTCGCAGCCAAACGGCCCGCGGGGCATCCTCCGCGCCCGGTGATCATCCGCCTGCACCGCTACCTGACCAAAGAGCTCATCATCCGTGAAGCCAGGAGGAGAGGGAAGCTCGACTACAGAGGAGCGTCTCTTCGTATCGTGGAGGACTACAGCCCAGACGTGCTCAGCCGGCGCGCAGAGTACAAGGACGTCATGAGTGAACTTTACAAACGAGGTTTGAAGCCGGCTCTGCTCTTCCCAGCCCGGCTCCGCATAACGTAGCTCAGCAAGTTTTTGGGCTCGGTGGAGGAGGCTCAACAATATATCAAGAAACTGCCCAAATCATCGGAGAACCCATGAATGAATAACTTTATTAGTTAAAGTGGATGAGAGGTAACAAACACACACATGCAGGGGCGTGGCAGGGTGCACTTTGGAGACACGCACAGCTATTTTTCCTTCAGTGCGCATTTGTATATTTTTTCAGAACAGACATAATATGTTTATTTATTAATGAAGGACCGATTCTGGCCACCCCCTGTTCCCACAGTGGACTTTATGAATGGAAAGGTAGCCCCACCACACAGCAGTTTGATTATGGCTGAATAATATAGCCTAACACCAAGACTGGAGGTTCCTTTCACATTAATTTTTGAACTTATTATTATATGCAAAAAAAAATTCTCTACTATGGTCATGGTTACTTGTTTTTGTCAGATATTAACACAGTAGGCTATTACTATAAGGGGTTTACATTTATTCCTAGGAGCAGTGGTTAGCTCTGATTCGTCTCTGAGACCAGGGAGATTAAATTTTTAAGAATGTTAGGTTTGAAGAGCTTGCTGCCATTTTTGTTTTATTTTATTATTTTTTCTCTGGCAGCCATTTTTTGTTTTTGTTTTTTTGTTTGTTTGTTTGTTTGTTTTTGTTGGGGGGATGGGGAGGGCTAAGGTCACTGCCAGGAGTCTCACACAGTTGCATAATTTTACTTTCATCTTTTTTGTTTCAGTCTCTATTTGTCATACCTATAATAAAGGAGCACACAAGCTTTATTTCTGAAATCACATGAGTCAGCACTTAAACTTCCTAAGTTGGAATGTTAAAGGTTTAAACCATCCAGTGAAGAGAAGAAAGGTTTTCTCCCATATTAAACACCTTAATACAGATGTGGCGTTTCTACAGGAGACTCACATCAGGAGCTCTGATAACGTGCGTCTCCTGGCATGCTGGAGAGGACAACGCTTTCATTCTCTCTTTCAAGCCAAAGCACGAGGGGTCTCCATACTGATCAGCCAGAATACTCCATTTGAGGCCCATAATGTGGTAGCTGATAAACATGGCAGGTTTGTTATAGTGAGTGGGAAACTTTACAGCACTTTAGTTGCCCTGGTGAATGTTTATGCTCCTAATACAGATGATGATAATTTTTTTAGACAACTATTTTCTTCTTTACCCGATCTCAATAAATATCGTCTGGTCCTGGGCGGTGACTTCAACTGCTGGTTGGACCCAGTTTTGGACCGCTCATCTGTTAAAACTAATGTCATAAGCAAATCTGCATCAGTCATTCAAACCTTTTTATCTGACTACGGATTGTGCGATGTGTGGCGTGCTTTAAACCCTGATAAGAGAGAGTACTCATATTTTTCACACGTACACAAAACTTATTCAAGAATTGATTACTTTATCACAGATATTAGATACTTAAATCAGATCCGCTCCTGTGACTACCAGAGCATAGTAATTTCAGATCACGCCCCACTCACTATGTCCCTATCTCTTCCTCACTTTTCCCCAAGAACTGGACAGTGGCGTTTTAACTCAACCTTGCTCTCGGATGAAAACTTTCTAAAGTTTATTCAGGATGAGATACATTTTTTTTTGCTACTAATTCCTCCCAAGAGATTTCTAGCCTCATAGTATGGGATGCTTTTAAGGCCTATATCAGAGGCCAGATTATTGCCTACTCAGCAAAAATAAAAAAAACAGTCTACTTACGAACAGAATAACCTAATGCAACAAATCAAAGAGATTGACGTAAAATATGCACACAATCAATGTCCGGAACTTTTGAAAAAGCGTATTGAACTTAAAACGAGGCTTGACCTACTAACAACACATTCAGCTGAACGTTTTCTCTTGCATGACAGATTCAAATTCTATGTACATGGCGACAAACCTGATAAACTATTAGCAACCATGCTTAAGGGCTCTAGGGCAAGGCAAACTATTCCTAAACTTCGAAAACAAGACGGCAATACAATCACAGATCATGAAAAAATTAATGATGCATTCAGAGACTTCTACTCGGAGTTATACAGCTCACAATTACAAACCAATCCTAAAAAGATTGATGATTTCTTAGCTAAACTTCACATCCCTGTCATCTCACCTGAACTCAAAAACAGGTTAGATGAACCCATCTCCCAGTCAGAAGTCTCACTAGCAATAGCTTCAATGCAATCTGGCAAAACTCCAGGTCCAGATGGTATTCCCTCTGAATTAAAAAAAATTCAGTCTTACTCTCTGCTCAGCTTAGTTCCACCCTTACTGAATGCTTTGAACAAGGATCCCTCCCTCAGTCATTTTATGAAGCCTGTATCACACTACTGTACTTGTAAAAAAAGGAAAAGATCCAATGGAATGCACATCATACAGACCTATTTCTCTCTTGAATACAGATGTTAACATTTTAGCTAAGATTCTTGCCCGTAGGCTCGAAACCGTCCTACTATCTGTTATTTCAAAAGACCAAACGGTTTCATTAAAGAGCGACATTCATATTTTAATATACGTAGGTTGCTTAACATAGTTTATTCAAGTCCCACAGTCTCGGATGAGTGTGTTGTTTCTCTTGACGCTGAAAAGGCCTTTGATCGGGTTGAATTTGACTATCTTTTTGCAGTTCTTAGTAAATTTGGTTTTGGAGGAAAATTCATTCACTGGATTAAATTATTGTACCATCAGCCATCTGCTACAGTACGTACTAATTCTCAAACCTCGAAACCATTTAAATTACAAAGAGGCACCCACCAAGGCTGTCCTCTTAGCCCCCTGCTTTTTGATCTGGCCATAGAGCCCCTCGCCATTGCACTACGAACCAGTAAGGAGATATCCGGCATCTGGAGAAATGACATGGAACATAAGGTGTCGCTTTACGCTGATGACCTTTTACTTTTTATTTCCAAGCCATCAACTTCACTGCCTTTTGCCCTCAACTTGTTTACCCAATTCGGCCAGATCTCCGGGTATAAATTGAACCTTACCAAAAGTGAGCTTTTCTCTTTAAGTAATAAAGTAAATACCTCAGACTTTACTAATTTGCCGTTCAGAATTGAAAGACAAAAAATTACATATCTGGATGTCACAGTGACAAAAAAACATAAAAACTTCCATCCATCCATCCATCCATCCATTTTCGTCCGCTTATCCGGGGTCGGGTCGCGGGGGTAGCAGCCTAAGTAGGGAGGCCCAGACTTCCCTCTCCCCAGCCACATGGAGCAGCTCCTCTGGGGGAATCCCAAGGCGTTCCCAGGCCAGCCGAGAAACATAGTCCCTCCAGCGTGTCCTGGGTCTTCCTCTGGGTCTCCTCCCGGTGGGACATGCCCGGAACACCTCACCAGGGAGGCGTCCAGGAGGCATCCTAACCAGATGCCCGAGCCACCTCAACTGGCTCCTCTCGATGTGGAGAAGCAGCGGCTCTACTCCGAGTCCCTCCCGGATGACTGAGCTTCTCACCCTATCTCTAAGGGAGAGTCCAGACACCCTGCGGAGAAAACTCATTTCAGCCGCTTGTATCCGAGATCTTGTTCTTTCGGTCACAACCCAAAGCTCATGACCATAGATGAGGGTGGGAACGTAGATCGATCGGTAAATTGAGAGCTTTGCCTTTTGACTCAGCTCTCTCTTCACCACGACAGACCGGTACAGCGCCCGCTTCACTGCGGACGCTGCACCTATCCGCCTATCGATCTCACGCTCCAGTTTTCCCTCATTCATGAACAAGACCCTGAGATACTTAAACTCCTCCACTTGGGGCAGGACCTCATCCCCGACCCGGAGAGGACATAAAAACTTGTTCTAAGAAAATCTGACTCCACTGTTGAACCAAGTGAAAAGATCCCTCACAAAATGGACGCCACTTTCCATGTCCTTGGTAGGACGTATAAACTCAATTAAAATGACTATACTACCCAAATTTTTATATGTTTTTCAGGCACTACCTATTTTTATTCCTAATATATTTTTCAACGAGCTGGATTCAATTTTTTCATCCTACATATGGAGGAATAAACGTCCAAGGCTTAATAAGATGAATCTTCAAAAACCTAAAGAGGAGGGGGGTTTTGGTCTTCCTAACTTTCGGTTTTATTATTGGGCTGCTAACCTCAGATGCTTAGTGCACTGGTATTTTTACCATAACCTGAGTAATTCCCCTGATTGGGTGACTATGGAATTACACAACAACAATAATATATCT
>JBBPBX010024353.1:28492-39743 GCA_038048925.1 Garcialebias charrua | reverse complement strand
CTACAAAAGAAACTGATAATTTGAACACCATATGAAAAACTCCTTCAAAATAAATATAAAACACGAAGAAAAATATATGTTTATTTCACAACAATCCCCCTTTGGACCTCATTCTGCTGAGGTCCATCCCAAAAGAAATAAAATCACACACCTGATACCGCAGCTAAAACGCATATATTCACAATATTCAATCAGTTCTTTTCAAAATCCTCCAAGTTATAGTTTTTTTTAACAAAAACAGTTGTCTCATCACCTCAGGGATCCCGTTTTTCCAGAGTGGACATGATAAGTCTAACCGTCAAAGACCTTAACCAATGCACGTAGCAGCACCCGCAAGTTATAAGTATGCCTAAGAGAATAGCCAATGATACCATTATAGATACGAACACCTGTTTCCAAGGACCGAAGATCTTTATTAGTCAATCGTCCAGTGGGTCGTCCAGACCCGAATGAATTTATTAATATGCAAATTGTAGAATATAAGGAAATATATGCAAACTATGAACGATATTAATAGTAAGCGCTTAGGATATTGCAGAATTATGAACCTTGAGTTCCCAAATTCATCCTCCAGCAGTAAGGCAGTTGTCTCCCTTGAACACACAAAAATAGAGAAAGAACACAAGATTTATATCATCATCACAGAAACATTAATATACTTTTTACACGTACTCAGGGGCATTCCCCTTGGGTGCTCGGGAATGTCCTCCTATGTTCCCGAGTTTTCTTCGTGTAATGTGAGACTCTAATATGTAGTGTTTTTATCGTTTTAGGTGTCTGTTCTATGTGTGCATGTTCCAGTACCGAGTGGCTCCATTAAACAGAGTCCTTCTGAGCCTCGCACGCAACTTACTCGGCTACTTTCGTCTACCAAGGCACAAGAGTTCGAATGCGAGCTCCTCTTGTTGTCCAGCCCAATCCTTTAGCTCCTTCCTGGTTCACGGGCTGGAGCACACTGAACCGTGTGGATCCCCTGGCATTGACACGCACTGCCTGTGGTGTGCGTTCAGCGACCCCACACGGGTCCGTACTTGACCAGGGCTGTCTGGTCTTGCCTCCCCGGGACTCCGTTGAGAAAACTCCCTCAGCTGGAGCATTTCCAGGAACCACCTATCATAAACAGAATGTGCCACAACAAACAACACCCAATCAATTATAAATCAGTAGTACAAAGAATGAATCATGCATGTTAGTTGGTTTGGAAGAGGCTTAATCTTCATTAGGGTTAATTATGAGTAGTTTTAAGGCGGTTCATACTTACAAAAAATACTGTACCTTTTCACTCAGCTTATAGCAGAAATTACACACATAAAAATAACATCACAAGCGGCGGCAGAGCATAATTAAAAAATAACATAGCAAGCGGCGGCAGAGCATAATTCACAAAACATTGTACACCTGTGGTTCTATACACATTTTCCCTAAGTCAATAAGTCACATGTCGTCTAGTCAAGTCAATGGCTATAAATCTACAGAACCACCATATCCCTCTGATCAGGTCCACTTCAGGTTTGAGTGGTTTTGAGCCTGCAGGCCAGGAAACATTTCCAAGGGGCGTCCCCCTCCTGCTTCACACACATTTCACAGAGGGGAAAAAACAGTGTTGTTAATTGCTCATTTGAAATATGCTTGCATCAATACTCCTTCCTCCATGACATGATTAAAAAACGTTCAAGACTGATGCCGCCTCAATATCAACGCAAGTGAACTTTGTTTATAACGCCAATTTATCAGTTATCCTTATTATTCTTTGTATACTAAAATGTATTTACCATCTTTTAGTTAATTAGTTATTTCTAGGAACATTTTCGGCCTAGTTGTTTCTAGGAAACATTTACAATCTAGTTATTTCTAGGGACCAATTTCAACCTTTCTATTTTTAGAAACATCTGTCAACCTCTTAACCCCCTTTTGAAACAAAACTCTACCTTGTTTCAATTATGCCAAAGTTATTTGGTTAATAAATTGGAAATTGTGTCTAAATTTACCATCCTTTAACCTTAGCACTAGTGTCAGATGTTTCCTAAACCTCTGCCTATTGCCACCAGTAATTTGGTTTTCACAACCATATAGCTAACAGTAATCTACGATATCATCTCATTTTCTTTAAAATTATAATCATTTACCAAAATGTACCCCTTGTGACACATCAGAATCCCAACATGCACTCCGCCAAGGATAACTGCAAAAACAAAAATATAAAAGTTAACTCGTTTTGGGGCCAGGAGCTAGGATCATTTCCCTTGCTCCCCTTCAGCTTCACCACAGTTACAAGAACCAGAAAAAGCAAGTCGTCAGATCCACCTGAGCATAGTATAACTGAGAATCATGAGGCCCGCGCTAGCAGGCCCTAATGTGCCTATGTGTTTCATTAAAAATTTATCATAGCAGCTGTAGTTTTGATCCCGGCCACTAAGATCAACGACAGATCCTCACAGATCAATATGGGGTGTGGCCTTTGCTGGTATGAGTGACTTCAGGACCATTTGTTCTCTTGTCTGTTTGGAGAACGTGTTCAGCTTTCTCTTGTTCCAGCCCCCAGTGAGACGTTCACTGGGTTCTGATTCTCGTCCGGACCCCCAAATCCGGACCGTATATCCTGGCCATTTGTGTCTGATGACCATGTTTCGACAGTTCTTTGAGAAAGTCTTTGCCTCTGCTCGGCTGAAAGTTTTTGTGGACAGTCTTTTGTTCTTTCGGTGCCTTTGTTGTTTTCAGTCGTTCCTTGCGTATGCCCCTCAAAGTTCTTGAGCAAGGTTGCATATGAGTTTGTTCTTCCCAGTGAAGTCACAGCGAGTCAGTTTCTGGACACACCTTCATATTAAATCTGATCCGATCTGATCAATAACCACAGTAGCTGAGATTCAAAAGTCAGATGCTGCATGTGTTTTGACAGAGGCCTATCTTAATGCATATTTACCATTATGTGTTCTGTATAGATGAGGTGGGATTCATAAGACTCACTCTTGTTCCATCAACACTGTTCAATGAGGCTATTTAAAAAATTGAAAAACTAAAAAATTTAAAAAAATCATTAACAGACCAGGATCAAATTAATTTTCTGTTAACAATCTTTATTATGGAACCTTCGACGGAGGCATCTTTTAATCTGATCTGCACAACAGATCCAAAACATTAGTTTACCTAAAAGTGAAATAATCAATTTAACCCTGAAATCAAAAAATACTGTAGCCTACTTTTATTTTAGAAAATATAATTTACGGTCTTCTAAGACCCCCTTGCTAGTATACAGTCTATGATAATTAGCAAATTCCTTGAGCCTCCTAAGACCTGCCTTCTTGTTGGATTTATTTATGTATCGTGTATATTTTCATGCCCTCCTAAATTGTCAATTTGAAATTATTAAGCTCAGTGGCTCATTTATTCAAAGTAAAAATATGGGCTCTTTCATTTTGGCCTGTTGTTCCAGGTATATAACTATTAATCCAGGGGTGTCAAACTCATTTTGATCTAGGGGCCGCATACAGCTTAATCTGATCTCAAGGGGGTCAGACCAGAATACTCATTCCAAAAGTCCACTTTTGTCTTTATATTAGTGCAAAGAATAAAGAAATTATAAAAATATTAACATTAAATTAATTGTCCTTTTACATTTGTACTCAGTTTAACATTTAAGTGCATTACATATTAAAGAAATGATCAGTGATTGCACGTTTTAAAACATTTATTCAACAAACTGTTTTGTTAAATACCCTGATGCATGCTCCATAATCCATGTAGAGAAATCTAAAAAAGCTAAATCTGAGCTTCTGGACATACAAAAAAACAGTTCTGTTAAAACCCTTTCCTGCATGTTAAAAGTGCATCAAAATTTAGAAATGAATGAATTTTAAATCCATTTTCCACATCTATAAATATGTATTCATTTAAGACCTGTCTGTGAGGGCTACTCCCTCCTTAGCACTTTGAGATTTCCATTAATGAAAAGTGCGTTATAAATTGAATTCATTACTATTATTATTATTATTATTTATTCTTCAAACCCCAATCTGTCCTCTTCTCTTATTCATCTGACTCCAAACAGTTATTAAACTCTGTACCTGCACCCCTTTACTTTTATTAAATGTTTCAGAACGAATAACCCAACTGGATGACTAAATTAAAAAATAAAGTGACTCCGACCTGTTTTTGGTTTTTTCTAGAAATTATTATGCTCCTGTCTGCAGTACCTTTTTTCGTCCATCAGGGGTCTCCATTATACTCAGGCTCAATGTTGCCAGCTGTACGATAATTTTCGTATTTGTACGATAATTTTGCCCTCTGTACGATCAATAATCCCGACAAAGGCCAAAAATACAATAATTTCGCCATTCTGTAAACGTGTAGTTGTGATCGGTTTTCATCAGCCTGTCGCAACTGTCTGTCGGAGTTTTTTTTTTTTAACCCTGAAGGCGTCTTGGAATTCCAGCTAATCCTGCTTTTCTAAATGTGACAGAAGACTTTCTGTTGAGCTCATTAATTACCACCAGACAATAATGCGTATTACTATGGTTCCCCCAGTACTGACGCCACAAAGCTGTGAGTGCCTGTTAGACGCTACAGTACAGTACTTATTATTTTGTTTATAATGGGTGTACGATAATCCTACATTTCTCACCTGGCAACCCTGCTCAGGCTATACACGAAACAACTGTGTCTTTCCATAGTTGCCAAATCCGCTTATTTCCAGCGGCATTGGGCTTGTTTTCCCTGGAGCCGCTTTCAAATTTGATCAGCCGCTTGTGGCGGGTTTTTATTTTCGCTTCTCGTGGACATTGAGTCGCTTAGTTGTGCTTGTTTTGAAGGAGCTGATCGCTTCTTTTGTCTAGCGATCTGGCAACCCTGCTCTTCGGGTCGACGCTCACAAGACGACGTGGACATTCACTGGATCTATTCACAAAAGTACGTCTTCCAAATTGGTAATCCACTTTCTCTGCTTCTTATATTGGGAAATACAAGTATGATGCGTTCGGTTCTATATCCTCACAGCCTATACACAAATTATAAAACTACATCTCGTAAACCACGTCGGACCTATGGCTCGTTAGCTTTGCTGTTAGCTGCTAAGTTCGTCTACAAAAACTAAATTTGGATTATTTAAAGTCGATATTGTTTATCTACACGACGCGCCACTGTACGCTTTGTTAGCGAATCCGATGTGAGCTGTCTACCGTTACAAAGTTATAAAATGTCCGCTGTTGGGCAGCATATGCTATGCTAACGGGAGGTTCACTGCAATTTTCCAACTTTCCCGTTGTTTAAGTGTTATAACCTAAAATTATTGAGATAGAATGTCATAATCCTTTTTTATCAATCCTTCCAACTGTGACGGTTCATTCGGCCCTAATTAATTTATCTCGAACTATCCGCAAATATTTTATTTGTTTATTCAAAAAACCGTACAATCCTGAGGCCTTCTAGCCTGGTTAAAACCAGACCCTCGTCCAGAGCTGAAGTTCTAATTTTTCATTTCACCCACATTCACGCTGTAGAAAATGATCTCGTCCTGTTAAAATGGAGAAGTGTAAACCGTTTTAATGTAACGTTTATTTTTGTGTTTCAGGAACCCAGCACCAACTCCTGAAGAGGTGGAGAATTCGTTTATTACTCTATTAACTGCTGTATCTAAATAAAACTGTTCTAACTTCAGCGCCTCAATGTTTGTTTCATATTTAAGAAGAAAAAGCAATCCATAAATATGTCATACAGGCTAAAAATACAGTAATCATTATTTTCCTCCTTCCATTTTTGAATTCTTTAAAGTCCATGACTCACCATGTTTTCAAATTGCATCGCCATTATTTATTTGTTTATTTAAAAATAATACAGGAGCGTTTATTTATATGGTAGAGAAATAACACTAAATGTGTTATTTCATGATTTCATGATTTATAGCAGATTTTTAGCAAAAGCTCCGGGAATATCTGCCCCTCTCTTTTTCCTCTCCCCGTGGGTCGGGAGTTCAGAAGGTAGCCGCACAGCAGAGCTTTGAGCACGCGTGCCCGTGCTCTCTGGACAGAACCGAGCCCTGAGTCTACGACCAGAACTCCAGGGGTCACCGCAAAACGGGGAGCCAGGGAGAAGACGAGAGAAGCCGCGCGGCTTTTGCTCCTCTCTGCGCAGAAGCTGAGAGGCTTTGAGAGCAGCGAGCAACAGTCCGCAGCTGTGTTATATCTTATTAAAACGTCTATAAAATAAATAAAAAATAAAAACAGAGCACTGGTCCAGTTGTACACACAAATGCACCAAGAAATATGCAGTTTCAACTCCCATTTTTAAAAGATATGTATGGAACAATTAAATAAATAACAAGTAGGACCATGCTTTTATTGAGGCAAAAAATATTGTGATATCAAGGTATTTTACTTAATAATTTCTGTATATAGCCTGTTTCAGCTTTTTCAGCTAATTCTACATTTTTAATCCAACTTTTCAGCCTAATTTAGCAAAACTATGTTCTTGTTTAGCTATTTATTTATTTATTTATTTTTTAAATCATTCTAATTAACTTAAACTGTTTATTTTCATTAGACCAGTATTTTTCAACCTTTTTGGAGCCAAGGCACAGTGTTTTCATTGAAAAAATCACGAGGCACACCACCAACCAGAATTGTAAACAGATACTGTACTCTGTATCCGCCTATATTAAATATATAGTCATTCTTATCATAGTGTCTTGGATAGAAATAAAATAAACACAGAAATGTATTTTTATCATATTTTATATTTCTTATTTCAATGTGGTCTTGTGACTGTTACATGCTCAAAGCAGCAAGGGGCGATATGTACCATTTAAGTTTACCGGTATATATATATATTTTTTATTTATTTATTATTATATATATATATATATTTTTTTTTTTTTTTGGGTACTTCATTGTGTATTTTATGAGTGTGGACAAAGTCAAACACTAAAGCTGTTTAGAAAACCACTTGGTTTCTAAACTTAAAAATATTTAGATCACAGATCAAAAATTTAAACTGAGAGCCTGTATCATTATAAAGGAAAAAATATGTTGTTTCAAAAATTCATAGCGTCTACAAATCCCCCCCCCAAAAAAATTGGGATAAAACCATTTTTCCCACTGTGCCGTAGTAAGTGGACCACTTATAGCTTTGGCCCCCTCTCGGCCCCCCCAGCAATAAAAGTCTAACTCCGCCACTGGTCCAGAGCAGCACAGCGCTGCAGAGAGAGAGAAAGCCACGCGCAGTTTGGAGAGCAGAGACAAGTCACGCAGGTGAGGCAGGCATTGACTCCTCACATGGCAGGAAACCATTATTTTAGAACATAAAAAAGATTTAGTATTCTGTGACTAATTCTATTCTATTTTTATCTGGTCCAGGAACTCTTATCAGATTATTTTATCAGCGAAAGTCAGCGCGTTTTCCTCAATATTTTTTCTTCACTCAGTCCCACACTTTATTTATTTTATTTGTTTGTGGGTTTAATTTTTTTCTTCACTCAGTCCCACACTTTATTTATTTTATTTGTTTGTGGGTTTAATTTTTTTCTTCACTCAGTCCCACACTTTATTTATTTTATTTGTTTGTGGGTTTAAATTTTTTCAATGCCTTCATTCCTAATGTATTATAATGTATTTACGCATGGTAATATACAAATACATCACCTCACCAGATCCCGCCTCCACTTATCATAAGTCAAATTATAAGTGGATTTAATTGACACTGTTTTTATAGTTAGCCACAAAACCTAACAAGATTACAGTTGAACTTGGTCTAGGGTTTCAGGAGCGACGGCGAATATTTATTCTAGAACCCCACTCCCCCTCAACCAGAGTGATCCGTCGATCATCTGGGTGCGCAACCACTGCGTGTTTTTACTCTGGGATCTGGAGTCTTGGCTGGAAACTTATAATTCTACTTTTAATTGTAACGTTCTTTTTCTTTTTACACGTATTAACCCTGGAGTCCAAACACTGAGTAAAATTTGCCTATAAAATTTCCAATCACAGATTTCGTTTAAACAGGAATCTGCTTACCTTTTTTTTGTTGGAGTGACCGGTCACTGATCAGTGCTCTGGACTCCTCTGCCCCTTCCTGTCCGCGCGTGCAACCATCTCGGTAGGAACCTCCAAATGTTGACGTATGAAACTATCCGTCCCAGAATTCGTTTTTTGGTTCACTTTGGAACAGGAAGGAGAGATACACTTACACACGACAGACGCTCACTTAAAGTTCCAAACCAGTTTAATTAATCATAAGTTAAAAGTCACAGAATACATTTGTTCTATTTCAAAAGTCATTATATTGGATTAGAATAAGTGGACAGAGAGTGAGTGACAGAGATAGAGCGACAGAAGAAGGGAGGAGGGGAGAGAGAGACAGGGAGAGAGGAGGGGGGAGAGAGACATACAACCTGATCCGTGGACTACTTCTCTGCCTTGCTGTTGGAGGATCGAACCTTTTTATACCCTTCTATGGGGGTTTTGTTTCAGAGACTGTTGTCTCCTCTTTATTGCCAAAAAACAGGAAATGCCACTGCCTTCCCCCAGCTTGCTCGAGTGGTCTCCCCAAGTCATATATTCTACAAAGTCGTAAAACTGACAGGACAAAGAGGCGCCAGCTATATTATCATCCCCCAGCCTCACCAGAACAGATCTGCCTGTGTCCTTTAGTAAATCTTTATCACTCTACAAAAGAAACTGATAATTTGAACACCATATGAAAAACTCCTTCAAAATAAATATAAAACACGAAGAAAAATATATGTTTATTTCACAACAATATATATATATATATATATATATATATATATATATATATATATATATATATATATATATATATATATATATATATATATTTATATATATTTATATATAGCCGGCAGCGTTATCAATATTTGCACTACACTGCCAACTGTAAAGTAACAAAAATGATCCTAAAAGGATGAAATTACAAAAATCAAAGGATTTATTTAATACTTTACGTACATATATTCTATTGGGCCACGAAATTAACAAAAAATAGAATGATCTTTTAATCCCTAAAACCACGTTTAAATCTCAAATACACGGGTGTGTCGCCACCGCATTTATACATAAAAGTAACCCAAAATACATGAAACTAACAACTCGCCGTCGAATGGTCGACACAAAACACACAATAAACTCCTCCGGCCACGTTAATTTGGCTTGAAACAGCGGTGTTATTTACGGATTTCATTAGTAACCCAGCACTACCGGTGTAACAGGCAGACACAGCGTCAATAGGTAGTCAACAGATTTAATGAAAAGTAACCCAAAATACATGAAACTAACAACTCGCCGTCGAATGGTCGACACAAAACACACAATAAACTCCTCCGGCCACGTTAATTTGGCTTGAAACAGCGGTGTTATTTACGGATTTCATTAGTAACCCAGCACTACCGGTGTAACAGGCAGACACAGTTAGCGTCTATAGGTAGTCAACAGATTTAATGAAAAGTAACTAAAATACATAAAAATAACGACTCACCGTCGAATGGTCATCACAAAACACACAATAAAATCATCCGGCCACGTTAATTTGGCTTGAAACAGCGGGTTATTTACGGATTTATGAAGACACCGAGCGCAGCCAGCTACAGAATTAGCCCCTGAGTTCAACTATGACCCGGAAGTTGTCAAGATGGAATAGTCCATTTTTAGTAGGGGGATAAAGAAATCGACCGTTTTTTTTATTGCGTATTTAATGATCGTTTTCATCGTAACTATAATTATTTTTATGTTAAATGTACATTAACAAGCATGAGCAATGTTAGTGATGTAGGTGACTGCACGGGGCGAGGCGGGGCCGGGGCCACTGCTGAAATGGGACCCCCAGGCATTTACCTACATGGTAGAGCCAGTCTGTTCTCAGCTCTGCCCCCCTCCCCCTCACACCCTTTCCTCCTCTGCTGTTTACGTGGGGAAAAAGGTAAAAAACAAGCAGCATAAAAGCTTGTAAATAAGTTTATTGGTTTTTACTGATAGATAATTAGTTATTAGCGGTACTGCATTTTAAATAAAAATAGCATAAATCCGCTTATGAATTATAAAAGTTAGTCAATTCACAAAAACGCTGACAAAAAGTTTAGGTCCATTGTAAGCGGAATAGCACTTTAGCGCTCTCTAGCGGTCTGTGCCCACCACTGATTACTGAAAACGTACTCAAATTCAGACCAAGGCTGAGAAGGATCACAGACACAGGTAATCAGTTTAGTGAGTTTATTTACAGTGCTGGGGTAAAGGAAGTCAGGGTTCCTGGAAGGAAAGGGGAAAAATATTAATGATGATGTTGGGGAATATTGTAGTTTTAGTGATTGATTAAGTCTCTCTCTCTTACAGAAGGAACTTGGAGGAGGCAGACCAGAGGAAGGAGGTGAGTGTCCACCAGGTGCATACGCACCAATGGTGCGTATGCACAAAAACCTTGCGTACGCCATTTTCCACGCAAAACTCCGTATGTATCAAAACAGAACTGAACGTGGAAATGTGTGCAGCCCCACGCCAGCTCCAGGGTTGGCGTACGCACGTTTCTGTGGTTTTGGTTCCATTGGCGACACCTAGAGGTGATTCTGAGAAACTGTTCATGATGTGAAAATCATCATTGTTCACACCAAACACACATGATTAACAATTATTACATCCACATGGACGCAATTAGAATATAACCTGCAAAAAATATAAAAAACAGAAAGACTGAATAGTTTTGCACAGCTTAAATTCTTGTTTTTTGTTCATTTTTAGCTGTTTTAGCAGTTGAAGAACGTGATGCATGATGGGACAAGACGACGTTCCTCTGTTGCAGGGTATATTTAAATGAAAACAACGTTTTCTTTTTTTTATTCATTCCAGATTTAAAGAACACAAGAAAACTATTTTTTTTAAAAACACAAGAAATCCTCTGCTTCCTTTCATTTCATGTATTGTTTCATTTCTTGTTGTTTTTTCTAAATAGTTTTCTTGTGTTCTTTAAATCTGGAATGAATATAGAAAGAAAAAAAAAACATTGTATCATGTGGGAATTGAACTCATGAAGTTCGGGACGAAAGGCGAACGCGCTACCCAGTGACCTATCTAGGCATGTTGTTACTGTATGGTCAACTTCTCGTTTAAAAGTGCTTGCCTACGCGTGCCAAACAAAACCTTTTTCCGTGCCTCTCTACCTCACTCAGAAGTGTCTCCAGTTCACAGTCCGTGAAGTTCCTCTTTTTTCCACGTTTCGACATGATTTGCAATAGAGCAATGACGACATTCCTCTCGTG
>JBBPBX010024353.1:0-15641 GCA_038048925.1 Garcialebias charrua | reverse complement strand
TCCACAACAAAAACAAAACAAGCAAACAAACAAAAACACAATAGTTTTACAACAAAAGTTAAAAAAACGTTTTTTTTTTTTTTTAAACATGACAAGAGCCAAAATAACGTTAAAATATAGTTCATAAAATGTAAATTGTCATGCTGTATTAAAAGTCAGTGAGTACAAATGTGACTGTCTGAGATGAAGGAGCAGCTGGTTTCACCCAAACCACTACAGAGAGACATGCTCCTTTACTGGAATGGACTTTGTCCTCATAAAGTTATTAGTTATTAGTTTTATGTCAACAATGCACTTTCTGAAGTGTATTAAATCATTTTTAACTATGAAAAACAGGAAAACTCATAGTCTGATATGGTAAATATCTCATTTCTCTAAATGCAGATGAGTTTGATGTTCCTAACTCAGAGTCAGAGTCAGAGAGTCAGAGAGAATTTATTGTCATTTGCACCGCATGTAGTACATGTGTTGAAAACGAGATTATGTACTCAAAACAGCACATCAGAAAACATTTTGTTTCAGACAATACTGTGAAATTAATAAACATGTAAATAAGATCTATACAGAGGAAATAATAATCATACAGTATATAACTGATGACTGTCACTCATTAGTGTACATTAGACCATGCAGTCACTTGAGGCCTCTGAAATACACAAAAAGTCAAGCAATTTTTCACACTTCACAAAAAGTTGCATAGGGAAGGCTCACCTGTCAATCATTTTGTTTAAAACAACTTTATTCAGTAATCTTAGATGACATTCATCATTAAAACACAATTGATGTGATGCAGTGCAGGAATGTAAATAAAAACGACAAAGTGGTTTTAAACTGGTTCTGAAATTTGCTCAGCAATGTCAAACTTTAATTAGTATAACTTAAACAGCTGTTCTTGTTCATTATTATTATTTATATTATTATTACTGACAACAGCAACAAACAAAATTATATTTGAATAGCATGTGCTAAAAAACCTGTGGAAAAAATATTTTTACTGGATTTTTACAAAATGATCAGACATGAATTTGAAACAAAACTACATCTTTAAATTGACTTTCAGTATTTAAACACGTATCCAGGTAAACATCTTGATTTAGTGGTTTGTCAAAATAAATGAGAACACAGACAATTATTCACTCGTCATTATTAATGTACCAGTTGATCCAGTCAACGTACTGCCTCACTTTGGTGTAGACTCCTGGGTAGAAAGCGTTTGCACAGCCGATGCCCCAGGAAACGATGCCCTCAAGGAAGCCGTTGCAGACCAGTGGACCACCGGAGTCGCCCTGTGGAGCCACAGAGAAAAGATGAGCCAAACCTTTTTTACGTTGCTGCACATAAAACGTCTTCAGCAACTAAAACATTGTTAATTTTTAAGAAGGTTTTCACATCTGAAATTGGTGACATTCTGAATATTATCAAGATGAACATCTTCATTTTGTCATTAAATGTTTGTGCAGCTGTTGGGTGGACACCACAGACGATCTCAGAATACCGTCACTGAAGTTATCTTTTACCAGGGCTTCCCAAACCTTTTCATGCCATGGCCCCTCTAATGCAGGGGTCACCAACCTTTTTGAAACTGAGAGCTACTTCGTGGGTACGGAGTCATACAAAGGGCACCAGTTTGATAAACTCTTCGGAAATAACAAAGCGTAAATTGAAAAAAATAGTATAATAAACATATTTTTAAGAACATATTTTTAAGATAGACATTTTAAAATATAAATAAATACACACAAAAAAAGAATAACAACTGAATAAAATGAAATTTTAAATGCAGCTTAGTAGTGAGTTGTGCTATTTTTAGAACAGGTCCAAGGGCACCTCAAATGGTACTTGGGGGCACCCAGGTGCCCGCGGGCACCATGTTGGTGACCCCTGCTCTAAAGCATTAACTTCTGGCCAAGACCTCAATCGCAAAACCACAAACAATGCTACAAAATATGTAAAGAAACATCAACTTTGAGATACCCTAATGCATGCTCAATAATCCAGGTAGAAAAATCTAAAAAAGCTAAGTCTCGTCCTCTGGACATTCAAAAAAACAACACAAAACAAAGCCATTCATTCAACCTTTATTTAGTCAGGTAAATCTTATTGAGCCTCATGGGCTCATTTAGGAAAGCGACCTGCTAAAACTAAAGAACGATGAACAGCAATGATAGAATTTCAATAAACAATAGAAAAACAAAAGAGAAAAAAACAAAAGAGAGAAATATTTATTTTTTATTTTTAACAAAGTATCAAAAAACTAGCAAAAACATTATAAGGTAGATGTATAAAATCAAAGACAGGAACTTTCTGCATTGGTTTTTGCCAGGATTCCAACAGATTCTGAAAACCATTTAGAGAGGTCAGGGCCGAGAGCTTCAGATCTTTTTGTAAGATATTCCATGAAGCAGGAGCAGAGTAGGAGAAGGCCCTTTTTCCAAGTTCAGTCCTCACTGACGGAACACTGCAGGTAATCATGTCCTGAGAGCGCACACTGTAGCTGCACTCACGCAAAGACATGTAGGAGGAGATGTATGAGGGCAGCAGACCAAGAAGTGATTTAAAGATGAAAATGTACCAGTGGAAGAGTCTGCGTGAGGTTAATGATGTCCAGTTAACCAGTGAATACAGGGTGCAGTGGTGGGTACGATAATCACAACCAGTTATGAATCTTAGTGCACCATGATAGACAACATCCAACATCCGCAGGGTGCTTGTAGGAGCATTCATGTAGAGAATGTCACCGTAATCAATGGAGGGAAGGAAAGTCACAGATACAAGGCGTTTCCTAACATTCAGTGTTAGACATGATCTGTTTCTGAAAAAGAAACCCAGTTTAACTTTCAGTTTCTTCACTAGGTTTTCCACGTGGAGTTTAAAAGAGAGATGTGAATCGACCAGTATACCCAGATATTTATAGGAATCAACAAACTCAATAGGGACACCATTTGAGGATAAAATCAGAGGAAGATCTGCTGGAACCGCCTTCCTACTTGAAAAAAACATCCCTTTTGTTTTATCAGCATTTAGGACAAGTTTGAGACGGAACAAATCTGACTGGATGATGTCAAAAGCGGATTGCAGTAACTGGAAAGCCTTAGCTACTGTTTTAGCTCGGCAGTAAACAACTGTATCATCAGCATAGAAATGTAAGGATGCATCAGGGATGCTCTGACCTACATTAGCTATGTAGATTGTAAAGAGGGTTGGTCCTAAAACTGAGCCTTGTGGTACACCATTTTTAACTGTTAAATAGCTGGAAGAAGTACCGTTATGTTGAACACATTGCCTCCGATTGGAAAGATAGTTAGAAAACCAACCGATGGTGTGATCAGAGAAACCGATTTCTGAGAGCTTATGACACAGGATGTTATGATCCACAGTGTCAAAAGCTTTAGACAGGTCTAAGAAAAGTGCAGCACAATAATCCTTAGCATCCAATGCTTCAACAACGTCATTAAGAACCTTCAGAGAAGCAGTTGTTGTGCTGTGTTTTTTCCTGAAACCAGATTGATGGAGAGGTAAGATGTTAAATGAGTCCAGATAATTTTTGATCTGAGAGTTTATCAGTTTTTCTAGAACCTTGGCTAAGATGCAGAGTTTAGAGATCGGTCGATAATTGTTCAGTGAGGTGGGGTCACCTCCCTTCAGCAAAGGAAGAACAAAGGCTGTTTTCCAAGCATCCGGAATGGTGTTTTGGCTTATCAGAGTCAGAGTCAGAGTCAGAGAGTCTTTATTGTCATTTGCACCGCATGTGGTACATGTGATGAAAACGAGATTATGTACACGGGGTCCCAGTTACATCCAACAACAAATGCAAGAGAAAAACAGTAATAACATCTAGAATTAACTAAGAGAAACATCAACTAGTAATACACTAAGCCCTAATGTAGTGGAAAAACATCATTATAAACAGCAGCACGAACATGAGTCTGTATGAGCAGATGGTCACAGATGAACACAGCAACAAGAAAACAGATCAGCATCAGCATGATGTGATATTTTGCAGTGTTTATTCTTATTATTTATTTATTCATGAGTCTAACAGCCTCAGGGTAGAAGCTGTTCCTCAGTCTAGTGGTTCTACATTTGATGCTCCTCAACCTCCGTCCTGAGGGGAGTGGGGCAAAGAGTGAGTGTGCTGGGTGAGTGAGGTCTTTCATGATGCAGGTGGCTCTTTTCCTGCATCTGGAGGAGATGGACAGATTAAAGATGTGGGTCACAGGGACTGTGATGATATGAGCAGCCAGCCTTAAGAAATAAGGTGGAAGTTCATCTGGACCTGCAGATTTTTTAGGATCAAGATCATTTAACAGTTTATTTACCTCACTAACTGAGAATGGAGAAAAAGAGAAGGTGTGATTAACTGATGGTTGACTTGTAGGAGGGATTTGCCATGCTAGGATCACTCAGCCCTCGGTGAATTGCAAACAACCATCAGGGTGCTAACGATCTATCGTTAGGCTGATGGTCCTCCTTGATCATGTGAGCAACTGGTTTCAGGCTGTCATCAGCCAACTGGTTGATCCACTGTGAGAGGGTGCTATTTATAAGACTGAGCTGAATACAGCACCTCAGACTGAGGAAGTCTTTCGGACGAAAGACGAAACGTTTCTACAATTTTTTTGCTTTGTTTTGTTTTTTTGAATGTCCAAAGGACCAGACTTAGCTATTTTAGATCAACTTTGAGAATGTTTTAACTTTTATTCACTATATTCTATTCATCGTTACAGCTGCTGAGCATAACATGTTATTAGCTAACATGTTTTGAACACTGTGTTATATTCCCACTAAAAACTGAAAGTTATGCACCATAACTCATGTTCCCCGAAGGAAGGGAACGAGGTGCAACATATGCTATGGGAATTGCGCCCCCGTGCGATTACCTGAAGGAATACATTCACGCCTTTACGGCAGGGCGTCAGCGTTGCGCCAGAGGCCCCGCCCTCTGGGTACTTAAGCCGCTGACGCCCATCCAACTTTCTCCAAAATGCACTTCACCGAGCTTTCAGCATTGAAAGGGCCAGATATGTTGCACCTCGTTCCCTTCCTTCAGGGAACATGAGTTATGGTGCATAACTTTCAGTTCCCTTTCAGTCATGTCTCTCGGTGCAACATATGCTATGGGAACGTAATTCATTCACGCCCTTGAAATGCTCAGTAAAATGCATGCTAGTGTGAACGTCTGCCCTTGATCAGCAGGCATCTCAAGGCTACTTTCTACTGTGTGTTAGAAAGGACAGCCTGAGTGACATCACACGCAGTAACATCCAAACTGTAATGCTTTGCAAAAGTGTTTATTGAGCTCCAGTTCGCCGCAGCACAAATGTCTGCAACTGGTACACCCTTGAACAGTGACCACGAAGTGGCCAAGCCCCGAGTAGAGTGAGCGTGCACTCCAGAGGGCACCTGTTGACCTTTGCTACTGTACGCCCTTTTTATGGCTCAGTCACCCAGTGTGAGAGGCGTTGTTTTGATAGGGCCTTTCCGGTAGCAGGTGCTGCAAAGCACACAAACAGTTGATTTGTTTTTCTCCATTCGGCTGTTCTCTGCATGTAAGTGCTTAAAGCTCTCACGGGGCAGAGAGCCTTCAGCCTTTCCTGTTCCTGAGTGAGGACAGGAGCAGGTGGAAAAGAGGAGAGATCAAAGTCCAGACTTCTAGGGTTTAAAGTCAAGATCTTGGGGATATATGTGGGATTAGGCCTTAAGGTGACCTTTGACCCATCAGGGGTGAATCTGGTACACATTGGATGTACAGACAAGGCATGGAGGTCACCCACGCGTTTCACCGAGCAAAGGGCCAGGAGTAGAGTGGTTTTATAAGATAATAAATCTATCTTAATCTCGCTCAATGGCTCGAATGGAGGATCACAGAGAGCCCCCAAGACCAGACTAAGATCCCAACCAGGGGTCAGGATCCTGCTGGGGGGTCTCATTCTTAGCACGCCCTTCATAAATCTTATTATGAGTGGATGCGCATCAGGCGTCCTGTTTCCCCAACCTTCGTGCCAGGCTGAAATTGCTGATAGGAACACCTTAATTGTTGAGAAAGAACAACCCTTTTCTAGTAGGTCCTGAAGAAAAGTCAGGAGCTGAGCCAGGTCACATGAATAAGAAATAATATTTCTTTCTGTGCACCAAGCTTCAAAAATATGCCATTTCTGTGCGTAAAGAGACTGTGTTGACACAGCTCGGGCATTTTGAATGGTTTTTTTTACCACATTTTATGGTAGGCCTAATGCCACCAGCTTGTTCCTTTCTGCTACCAAGCTGAAATTTTCCACAGCTCCCAGCCTAAGTGGCGAGACCGCTCCTTCTGGTGACGTGGTGTGTCCCTGAAGAGGAGCAGTTGGTGGAACCAGTTCTCCTCCAAGGGCCCTGGATTCTGTGATCCCCTGAGGATCAACCACGTTAGGGAGAGGGCCTTTTTGCAGATGTGCTGCCATACTACTCTGATCAAGAGTGTTTGAGGGCAGAGGCACTCTGTTGTCATTATTAGACAAAAGTGGAACAGAATGTCTGTTTTTCCTCTTCTTGTTGGGGGTGATGGGACTGAGGAGCTGCGAGTTTTGTAAGCGAGCAGATCTCCTGACACCAACCCGTTTCCTGGTTGGGTCTGGTTTACTGGTCTCCGGCCTTAACAGAGCGTTGGAGCCAGACAAACCGCCCGAGGTCTGTGTTTCACCCGGTGGAGGGATATTGTTTAAGAGCAGAACTGAGCCAGCACAGTGAGTACGGTCACGTGCTGTAGGATCATTGCTTGAACATTACGTGTCACCCATCAAAGATAAGGGGACAGCTGCAGCGTGAGAATGTGGAGATGGTCCTTTGTGCTTGGCAAACTTTAAATTGGTTTGTGACAGAGAGCTCAGTTCCCTTCGATTAAAAGGAAGAGGAATCTGATTCAGCCCTGGTTTGTTTACGCACACAGCAGTTTGATCACAATCACCTTTGTGAACATGTGAAGCTGGTGATAGCCTGTGGGCTTCTGCCGTGCCCCCCCGACTCTTAATGGTAGTCGTTAAATGGGTGTCCAGGAAGGTGGGTCGTCAGATTGTGTCGGTGCGCATCCCTAGGGCGCGGAAGTGTTACGGGTTTGCTTGGTTTGTATATTGTCCGCCCCGTGGTTCACAACGGAGCGGGGGCTGGAGCATGTGACCCTCCTCACCCTTCTCTGTGAGGAGTGTGGGGCCTGCTTGCAGGCGCCTCTGTGCCTGTCCGTTACAGACAGACCCGAGGCCCCCTGCTGGGGCTTATTGATTAGGCTAACACCCCGTGAGCCGTGAGGGAGGGGGGGGATGGCCCCCTCCCTTTATGTCGGCTGGCAGGCCAGAGGGACCCATTCTGCTGAAGTTATTGTGTTTGTTGTTGTTGTTTTTTGAGTCAATAAAACAGAGAGGGGCTGTTTTTTTAGCTTTATTCGTGCTTACGTGTAACGACATATTAGACTTTATGTCACTCACAGCAGGAAAAACATGATTTGTGCATGCAACAGAGTTACCAGCTTTTGTACCGTGCTACAAATAAAGTCTGGACATAAAAAGATCATTCCCTGTAACGCGTGGGCGGGTGATCATGTAAAATCAAGACGTGGACCCTGTTCATCAGGCACGCTTTTGTCTGGTGTCCCGGTTCGCCGAGGAGGCCCTGTGTCTGACCGTCTGGCGGGGGACAAACTTGTTTTTGCTCCATGCGTGTTCGATTCGAGTTGGGCCTGGCAGTTGACTCTGTCTGTGCTCGGCCTCATTCGCCGGTCGCTTTTGCGGTGGGGCACGTGTTGCTGAGTGGTGTCGAGGCTGCGCAGGTCTGCCCCCAGCTGACTCCCTGGGGGGGGCGAAGGTTCTCCTGGGAATGCCCACCCGGAGAGCTTCAGCCTGTTTGCGCCTCTGGTCCAGCTTGGTCTGAATTCGATCCAGAGCTTTCCCAAACAATCCCGTCGGTTCTATCGAGTGGTGGAGAAAAGGCACCTTTTGTCCCTCCGGGAGGTCGGTTAGGGTCATCCACAGATGGCGTATCGCGATGACCACCTCAGCCATGTCTCTGCCTTGAGCAAGAGCAGCTGTCCCCATCATGCGGAGCATAAAGTCTGTTGCCCTCCAGGCTTCATCCAGCAAGTCAGCGGTAGCTTGTTTTACCTGGAGCTCATGCAGTTTTTCAGCCAGGTAAGCTTGCATCAACGCGGACGCGTTCATTGCGCGCGCCGCGAGTCCCTGAGCTCTGTAGCATTTCTCGAGCAGAGAAGCTGAAGCTCGACAAGCTTTGCTGGGAAGAGTTGGTTTTGTCCCGGATGACTTGGGAGCCAGGTGAGACGCCAGCGTGTCCTCAATTTGAGGCACGTTGGCTATTCCCACTTCATCCATCCCGTCCACGTCGAGAAACTGCGAGAGTGGCAACAGCATGGGAGCTCTGGGCTGAGCCCAGGTGCGAGTCAGCTCTGTGAGGAAGTCCGGGAACACGGGCATCCTTTGCCTCGTGGCGGCCTGCTGCTTTGAGTAAAAATAGTTTCCTGCCAGCCTTGTGACCTGTTGACGAGGCGGAGGTTCTGGCCATGGGATCTGCAGTGCGTCCGTTGCTCTGTGACACAAGTCGAACAGATCAGGGATGGAAAAGTCAGTTTCCGGGAGCACAGGTACCGGGGTGCGGGAGAGCTCTTCTCCGTGTTCCTTGTATTTGACGTCTGCGTCCTCCGCGGAAAATTCGCCTGAGGCTGAAATCGAGATCTCGTCCTCGTTCATCATGCCTCGAGTGTCGAATTCAACTGTTAAGTCCACCATGGGAGCCAGTACATGAGGGCTTTCGCCCCATTCGACTCGTGTGCTGTTATCCAGAGCCATGTTTTCGAGCTCAGGCATGGGAGTGAGGGGCTCGGTGGTGTCCGGATCCGCTGCCGCTGCAGCGGCGCCCATGGCCTTGGCGACCAGTGCTGGGCAGCGCTAATCCAAAAATTAGTTCCACTATTTCTAAAGCACTTATTGATTTATTTAGGTCCGCAATTTCAAAAGCACTTATGTATTAGCAATGCTAGCGGTCGCTAATGCTAACACGCTAACCGCCATTTTGAAGAGGGCAAATTGTGCTATAAAGTCACTGACTTTATAGCACAAGGTTTTTCTGAGCTTAACCGGTTCAAATGGTCAAATCTGCTGGATTTAAAAAAGTATTTCGCATTTGCCCTCTTCAAAATGGCGGCCGCAAATGGCGAAATACTTTTTTTAATCCAGCAGATTTGACCATTTGAACCGGTTAAGCTCAGAAAAACCTTGTGCTATAAAGTCAGCTAAGAAATATATTTTTTCTCAGCAAAGAAATAATTGTTTTTACCGTGTTTTCATGGAAAGTCCTTATCTTCTGTGGCCGTCGCGGCCGCCATTTTGAAGAGGGCAAATGGCGAAATACTTTTTAAAATCCAGACGCGTCGCGTAGGCCGCTGAGAAACATCCATAAGTTCACCCTCCATGTTAAAAACTCTTCGTCTGACTCTTCGAAAACAAGCAATAAGGCTGCAGAGTAACACACTGGCTGCTAACTGAGAGCGCTCGCTCTAGCAAAGAGACTGAGGGGACGCTTTTTTGTCACGGACCACATCCGGCGCTGACAGGATATGGTCTGTTAGCAGTCGTCCGGGCCCGTAAATAAGTTTTTTCGTTTTTACTGATAGATAATTAGTTATTAACGGTACTGTATTTTAAATAAAAATAGCGCAAATCCGCTTATGAATTATAAAAGTTAGTCAAACCGCTGTAACGCTGATAAATTGTTTAGGTACGCTATAAGCGGATTAGCGCATTACCGCTCCCTAGCGGTCTGGCGACCACCTTTGTTGGTGACGAAGTCCGCCCGGTGCCTCCTCACCGCCTCCAGCATCTGGTTGCAATGTGGGCAAGAGTCGGGCATATCCAGTGCCATTTTTGCGTGTAACATTCCCAAGCAGACGGGGGCCTCGTGGGTGTCCGTCGCTGAGAGGGAGAAACCGCATCCTCTGGGACAGGCGCGGGAGGTTGGGCTCGCCGTCCTGCTGGTTTTCCTTGGAAGTCTTGTCTTTCGCTTTCCTTTCTCCGGAGGCATGTCCGAGATAAGGCGAGCGAGTCCTTCCAAAATCCTTTTCCTTTTATTTTGAGACGTCTCCTCCGTCGCATCGCTTTTGCTGGCTTGCTCGCTACGAGTTAGCAGGGGTAGCAGTTGTTCGCGCAGTTAGCGCCGTCGAGCGAAGCAGTCTGCGAAGAGAGGAGAAGAAAATACTTCGGGGTTAAGGGAAAATGTGCTGGACTAGCTTTTGCTAGCCCAGCAGTACGCAGGAATAATTCTCCATACGCTCTGTGTAGGGAGCAAGCTCACCTCTGGTTGAGCGATGAAGCAACAGAGAAGTCCCGCGAAGAGAGGTAGTTCAGGTTTAAGCGAGGTGAAGGGCAATAAGAGAAAGTTGGATGGGCGTCAGCGGCTTAAGTACCCAGAGGGCGGGGCCTCTGGCACAACGCTGACGCCCCTGCCGTAAAGGCGTGAATGTATTCCTTCAGGTAATCGCGCGGGGGCGCAATTCCCATAGCATATGTTGCACCGAGAGACATGACTGAAAGGGAACAACTTTTCAACAAACTGTTGACCAGAAGAACAAAACAAAATAAATCTAACCTCTCTCTCAAGCCTGTTTATCTGGAAATGACAGATACAGATTGCCCTAGTGTGCAATTTTCATTATAATTATTTCTATATTTTACTTTTGCTTTTTTAAAACCTTCCTCTCTCCAGCTTTCTGTAAGTATTGCATGCATTTGTACCTGGCAGGCATCTTTGCCACCAAACACGGATCCAGCACAGATCATGTTGGGAGTGATCCTGCCCCAGTAGTACATGTTGCAGTTAGGCATTTCTCTCACATCCACAGCCCGCAGAGCATTGGACAGCACAGAAGTGTACACCTGTGTCACGCCCCAGCCGCTTACTGTGCAGACATCCCCCCGTAGTGGAGGAGTGTTTCTGTCAGGCAGGGTAACTGGCTGGACGTTGGCGTTCAGCTGTGCTGGCTCACTCAGCTGCAAGACAAAGACAGAGCCTCAACAAAGAGACGCAGAGCTAAAACTACATCACTGCGCTGCTGAGTTCAACGAGCAGTGGATGAACATGTGCTCTCTTCTACTCTGCTGACCTTAATGAGCATGATGTCGCTGTTGTAGTTCCAGTAGGTGTAAAAAGGATAAATATAAATCTTTGAGACGTTGAAGACCTGCTCAACTCCTTCTGTTTCCTCCAGGTTGTGCTCACTTAGCACTACCTTCATATACTGGCTCCTGAGAGTCAAAAACAACACAAGCTGCATTCTTTTGACAGTAAAAGTCATATTTACGTAAATGTCCCCAGGTCAGGGGTCAGTACTTACGGCCTCCAGCAGTGTGCAGCAGACACCACCCACTGGGCATCCACCAAGGTTCCTCCACAGTAATGCCTCCTGGTTTCTGTTTGCACTGAAGCCTGATATTTGATTGAATATTTCTCGACCTCCTGACCCCCAATGATCCGCTGTGCATGAGTCTCTGTTAATTGGACTTGAAGTGTTAGCAGCTTTCATTTGTTTAAAGAAAAACAACAAATCAAGACAATTCAGTTAATGTCTCTTCAAAAATGTTAGAATACAAAAGCAGTGTTTTTGTAACAAAAGACACCAACATGTTTTTGTGCTCTTCAAAGATTAATGGAAGTTGTCTTTAATAACGTTTGACAACATGAGTCAAACCTTTTTTTAGATGATGATTTAGTGACTTTTGAAGAACTTACCTGAACATAGTGAGAACATCCAAAAGAACAGTGCTGTGAAGACATGCTGAAGGTTCATATTTTGATCTTTCCCTGTAGAGCACAAACACACTTTTTTCATTCGAATGCCTAATCTGATGCAAACAGTTGTTTTAGAACGTGCTAGCTTTGCTTTAAATCAGCCAAACTTGGTCTGACTGTACAATTTGCTATAACGTTTACTTCAAATTACATTAAACTGTAAAAAGTGGTTGAACCATTGAGCATTACAGGGTGATTTTAATTGAGGAGCATCATAATAATCTCTTCTTACCTTTACTGTCAAAACCGTCTGAGCTTCTGCTGAGACCCGTCTTCTCCTCGTACCCTTTATACTGTAACTGTATCCCCGCACAAATCTTTTGTTGAATTTATCTTTATATCTTGTGGAACTTTGTGCTGCAACAATGAAGATGACCTATTACAGAACAAAGCTACCATGTTGTCCATCTCTAAGTTCCAGGTTTCCTCTCGCACAAAGTACAAAGAGTACTGAGGCTAGAAACACATCTCCTCTTTCATCATCCTCACCAGTTTACAGTATGTGAAATATAAAAGGCCAGAATCCTGCTGATTGGAGCATGTTTGCTTAAGATAGTTCGAATTTGCTGTAAAGTTGCACATAAGTTACACCAAAAGCAACGTAAAATAATAAAATGAAAAAAAAAATCTTTATTTTAATTCCAAATCTGAGGCCATGGTCCTCAACTGGTGGATTGATCTCTTCAGGTCGAGGGTGAGGTTCTGCCTCAAGTGGAGGATTCAAGTATCTCTGGGTTTTGTTCATGAGTGAGGGAAGAATGGAGCGTGAGACTGACAGAATGATTGGTGCAGCATCTGCAGTGTTGCAGACTCTGTACTGGTCCATTGGGGTGAAAAAAAAGCAGAGCTGTAAGGCAAAGCGCTCTGTTTACAGGTCGGTGTACGTTCCTACCCTCACCTATGGCCACAAACTCTGGGTAGTGACCAAAGAATGAGATCATGGATACAGGAGGTTGAAATGTTTCCTCTGCAGAGTAGCTGGACTCTCCCTCAGAGACACGGTGAGAAGTTCAGTTATCAGGAGAGACTTGGAGCAGAACCGCTGCTCCTCCACATCATGAGGAGCCAGTTGAGGTGGTTCAGGCAATTTGGTAAGGGTGCTCTCTGGGCACCTCCTTACTAGGGAGGTGCTTCAGGCATGTACAACTGGGAGGAGACCCCGGGGAAGACCCAGGACACGTTGGAGAAACTATTGGAAAGACTATGACACGTTGGAGAGACTATGTCTCTCGGTTGGCCTGGGAACACCTTGGAGAAGAGCTGGAAGAGGAGGCTGTGGAAAGAGATGTCTGGGTCTCCCTGCTCAAGCTGCTGCCCCTGTGATCCGACTTCGGAACGAGCAGAAGATAAAAGGTGGATGGATCTTAATTTTTAAGTTTATAATAGCATTCTCGTATCAGATAATAATGCACCTTGTTCTAGAGAAATTAAATACAATTATTTGTACCAGTGGCAAACCATGACTGTTAGAGCTTGGCCTTCATTTTGGGTAAAATACGGTCTACAATGGGAGACCGGGCTTTCAGTGTGGCTGCCGCCCGCTTGTGGAACTCTCTTCCTGACTGCCTAAGAGCTCCACAGTCACTGGTTGACTTTAAGAGCGGCTTGAAGACCTTTCTTTTCAACTGAGCAAACTCTGCCTCCTCATGATTCTATCTTTGATCTTAGTTGATACTGTTATTGATTTTATTTGTTTTATTACTTGTTTTATTGACATTTAATTCTGTTGCACTTTGTAGCACTTTGAGATTTTCATTAATGAAAAGCGCGTTATAAATTGAATTCATTATTATTATTATTATTATTATTATTAATAAAATACGAAGTTATACAATCTGAGCTTCTTCTAACTTCAAAATGTTGGGCTAATACACATCTTTTAAAAAGCAAAATGAATTGTTTTCAAGGTGCATTCAAATACAACATGTACATTTATGATCCACACTGAATTTTTAATAGTTATCCATAGAAATGATTGTTTCTGAAGATATAAGGAATAAGACATTCAGGGTTCTTCTGACCCTATTATGAGTCAGAATCTGATTGTGGTGCTGCTCCACCTGCTGACGATCCACTCCTGATCCAAAATGTTTTAACTTTATTGTAGTTTGTAAAGATTCTTCCACTGAGCTGACTTCTTCAGATTAACAAATCCAGCTTCACTGACAATTCATTAATTTTCAGCCAGATGAAAATTAATCTATTCTCGGGACTGGTCTTCGTGTGTGCACTTCCTGTATATCTGTGTAACCTGTCCTGAAATTCTGACCTTGCAAGCAAATACAGGTTAACAATAGTATCCTGCTGTCGAGTGAGACTCCTTTTGAGTAAGGAAGATAAAGCAAGAATATTTTTCTCCAACAGTCACCATCATGTTGTGTTGTGGATATGATCTTCTTTTGGTGGACCAAAAGACCAAAACAGTGGACCAGGAAGTGGGAAAGATTAGTGAGGGTGAAGTCTGGAAATCTCTGAAAAGAATGAAGATGAAGAAGGCAATAGGAGGACATGACATACTAGTGGAGGTTTGGAAATGTCTTGGAGAGATGGCAGTGAGGTTTTTGACTCAAATATTTAATGGAATATTTGAGGGTGAGAAAATGCCTGAAGAATGGAGAAGAAGTGTGCTGGTTCCCATTTTTAAGAACAAGGGTGATGTACAGAGTTGTAGCAACTACAGGGGAATTAAGTTGATGAGCCACACGATGAAGATCTGGGAGAGAGTTGTGGAAGCAAGACTTAGACAAGAGGTGACTATCTGTGAGCAGCAGTATGGTTTCATGTGTAGTGATACAGCACCCTCATGTCCGTTACTGGTTGTAAACCTCTTCACATCTCTCTGAAACTCCGTGTTACACTTTTTTTGAGCCCTCAAGGAGACAAGTGGACACTATTTTGTTAAAATTATTTTGAATTAAGAGACACAAATCAATCAGAAAGACTTCCTTTTAATTTGTGTTAATTCAGAATTGAGCAACAGTATATTTTTGTCATTTAATGATGATCTGTTATTAACATGAGTGTTACTCTCATGCTGGTTTATTATGCAGTACAAGTGTGCTTTGAATCTAAGGTAAAAGTCAGGGTAACTTGTTAGTGAAACCTCTCTGCTTTGTCTATCAAGCAACATAATATTTCACTTTACGGGCTAGTCCATCTGGCCGCTTATGTAAACAGTTTTCCTGTTGTCCTTCAGAGATCTTCCGACTCTGGGAGCTGAAAAATCACTCCTTTATTTTGTTAAAACAGCCAATAACCATTCAGGAAGTGGGCAGACTCCGCCCTCCATATAAAGTCTTACTTCCCGTTTTGGCTTTAGTGTGAAAGGGAGAACTAAAATGAACAACTTGGTTCTTCTTGAAACTGGTGAAACGTTGTGGTCATTTGTCAATTGACCTTTGGTAAAACCCCGCCCCCAACCGGCCATTGTCCAATCACACGTCACTAGCATCTCCGGCTATGTAAGCTAGGTCCGACATTCTACAAGATGGTGAAGCGATGCGCCTATGGATTGTGTAAATCAGACAGCAGGTATCCCAAGAGTTTGTCTGGTGGAGTCTTGTTTTTTCCCTTCCCAAAGCCGAAAACACAACTGGAACGGTGTCAACAATGGATAAAACAGTGTGGAAGGCCTCACTCCCAGCTTAATGTCTCGAAGATAAACAAGCATTCGTATGTATGCTCAAAGGTAAGACAAACATTCATTGTGACTGTCCTGCTCTAGAAGTAATAATTATAATTTCAAGAAAGGTTATTATTAATATTCATTGTTGTGTATTATTTTGGATATAATTTTTAGAAGATTACCCTCTTACGTT
>JBBPBX010024352.1:13108-39743 GCA_038048925.1 Garcialebias charrua | reverse complement strand
TTAATATTTCCATGGAGGAAATTGAAGTGTTTCATTATAATTTTATATAAAAAATATATTTTAAGTTCTCTGTTTACAGATATTGAATTCAATTTTGAATATTTATTATGTCTTTTTCTTAGAATATTCTGACATCCACGTCTGGCCGTCAGAACATCTAAGCTGATGACGTGTTCTTTCACCCTCTCTGAGGGTTTCAGTTGTGTTCCCTAAAAAGCAGTAAAAGAAGACCAGTCTCGTGTGGAAACCCACTTAGGGACAGACTTAAACACTTAGTGCAAAACAAAAACAGAAACAATCCTCCCCTCGGGGAACCAAGTCCACCACAAGCATGTGGAGCTGCTGACTGTTTGGACTACTGAAGACTGGAGAGAGACAAGCAGGACCAAAACATCTTTAATCCAAAAGTCCACATGATCATTGTACACATCCTTTATGATCATCACTCTTTATTAAAGAAATCAGGTGTCTCTTGTGTCCTCAGTGGGATTAACCTGTAAACATGTTGGTGTGAACCAGTAGGAGCTGCTGCTCACACAAATCACCAGAACATGAGGAACAAACAGCAGCACCTCCACTTCCACACTAGTCTGTTGAGATTCTTCCGTTAAAATGTTGCGTTCCTTGAAGGTAAACCTTAAATAATAAATGTTTTCCAACTTGTGCTTGGTCTCAGTGTTTGTGGTCGTATTACATGTGCAGAAACAAGTCTCCAAACTTCAGAACGCACGTGTCAGGTCTCTGCGCCACAGTGAGGCTTCGTTACCGTGAGAGAATAAAACCAATCCTGAAGTGTTGCATATTGGTTGAATCTGCTTGTTGATGCATCAGAGGGGGAATGTGATCGCCTCAATCCACACAAACACAATTAAATGTTGCCTTCACATGCGAGCTGCTGTTCGACAGCTTGTTTGTGTTATACTTTTATTGTCTGTCCAACAGATCTCACTTGTAAATGAGTCTTTGAGGCTCAATGTGACTTATCTGGTTAAATAAAGGTTGAATTAATTAATGAATGCTGGTGGAGTTTACCCAGAGCGAACAGACTGAGGACAACAGATTCAAAAGGGGAGACTGGTAGGGGAACCAACATGGCTGTGGACATGTGAGCTGCGTGTCGGCTGCGCTCCAGTCGGCCCAGATGAAAAACTGCTTGTCATGATGGTCTCCTCGCTGCCTTCAAGCTCAATCAACACAGACTGGTAACATGACCTCAAAGCAGAAAAAGTCCACATCTTCAGTCGCTTCTCCACCGTGGTCCACTGTCACTGTTTCTGCCTTGGGTTGCCATGATGAAGGAACAGGTGGACCTCCTGCAGGTGCGTCTGCCTCACCTTCACCGAGCTCTGGAGGGACGGAAGAGTCAGCTCTGAGATCAGACATCCTGAAAAACCAAAGTTGTAGCGATGCTTAAGATGGAGGGTTTTAACTTCATCACGAGTGAACTGCTGGCGGTCCGAGCCGAGTTTGCTAACACCACTTCAGGCCTCGGGGTGGAGCTCAACTGAGTTCAACTTGCTGCTTCAAAGACTGAAAATGGTCCTTTTTTACACTCGGAGAAGATGGAGAGGCTGCGTGGGACAGTGGTGGAGTTAAAGGGGACCAAATATTGGTTTTAAAAATTTTTATGGTATGTCTGTGGGCTATCCAGACCATGTTCATTCAATTTAATACACAAAATAATTCTTAGATAATAAAATATCCCCTTTCTAGTTCTGCCTTTTCTCACTTCCGTTCAGAACAACCGGTTTATGATAATGAGCTCTGAAGGCCACGCCCTTCAAAAATCTGTTTACATTAACTCCGCCCTCCAAAGGGTTTATGTTAGCATTTCTTGCACTTTAGAAATGGTTAGTGCTAGCTTAAGATAACTTACCGAAAGCCATCTGCGCGCGCCGCCATTAGCTGCACCTGTTAGCATTAGCCCACCCGAATCCAAGGCTAATGTTAGCTCGTTCCTCATCCGGCACACCGCCCGCTTAGCTCCGCTCGTTGCATGGTCAGGCTGCGGCGATTCGCTCGTTTTTTGTCTGCCGGCTGCACGTTGGGAGCGATCGCAAATACGCTAAAAATTGAACTAAAACTTAACAATTATACTTTATTTATAAAGTCATTTAAAACAACCACAGCTGCAACAAAGTGCTGTACACATGAAATTAAGAACATTTAAACAAAAGATGAAGTGAAATCAGGAAAAACAATCATCACGTCTTTTATACTGAAGTGGGTTGAGCCTAACCAGGGGTTGCTAGGTGAGGGGCTGGACTCAGGTTGGGGTGGGTTGTCCTGGCGCTTGTGACATCACAAGCACGAGGATCTTAAAACGAGACATTTATATCCCTGAAAAATAAATATACTTAGAGTAAATAAACCACTGGGTGCATTTTTTTGGCCCTATGACTGTTTTTTTAAGAAATACATACCCAAAGTTGAGTAAAAAAAAACATTAAAAAGTTAATTTTGCATCTTTGGTCCCCTTTAAAGCTTGGGTCTGCGATATTTGAACACTCTGGGACTCTGGGACTTAGAAATATTTTCAGCGCAGAAAAGCATTCTGCTCCCTCCCCTCAGAGCCATATATGGCACAGTCCGAGCTCTGCTGAACTTGGGATCTGCTCCGCCCCCTGCTGCTCTCTGCTCAGAACCACTGCGATATTCTGTGTTTATGGAAATAAAACCTTCTAATAAAATAAAATAAAAACATGGAGCGCTAGTCCTACAACACAAAATCCAGCAGACACCAGCAGAGGTTCACGAAGCAACGTTGGACATGTTTTAATTCGCTCGTGACTTCCTCATGTCGCTGCGCTGCTGGTCTGGAATGTGTGGAATGCTTCACCTCCTCCTGTCTGCGCTGCGATATTCTGTGTTTATATGACAATATAACTGTTTAAAAATTTTAATAAAACCACGAATCACTCATCCTACAACACAAAATCCAGCAGAAATCATCAGAGGTTCACAAAGCAACGTTGGACATGTTTTAATTCGCTCGTGACTTCCTCTTTCTGTCAGCGCTGGTCTCTGGAATGTCTGGAATGCCCCACCTCCTCCGGTCTCTGCGCTCCGAAGTTCTGGGTTTATATGACAATATAACTGTTTAAAAAATTTAATAAAACCATGAATCACTCATCCTACAACACAAAATCCAGCAGAAATCATCAGAGGTTCACGAAGCAACGTTGGACATGTTTTAATTCACTCGTGAGTCGTGACAAATCCATTTCCTCATTTCTGTCAGTGCAGGATGAAGCGATCACTTGGCTTTTGGCAAAAAAACTAAATAAAAGTCCAGCTCTGGGATAAAGAAGGGATATTTAATACATTTTGTGTCACATAAAAAACAGTCCTGCATCGCTTTGCAATCCTTTGAATGAGAACGAGCTGCGGCTGGGACAGGTGGGGGCGTGGGTTGGGGCGTGACAAACAACTCTGTTTTTATTGGCTGTCAGTGTCCTGGTCACTCTTGTGTTTTCAGTGTTTTTATAAATGCTGATAGAGAAGCAAGGGGACAATAGATTTTTTCAGAGATTACTTTGTCTAACATCAGTCTGTCAATAGATAGTGACAGAGTGAAGAAATATGTTAAAAATATATTGTTAGAAAAGTTACAGACTACATTACAATCTTACATACCCCAGCTTTAAAGAGTGAGTTGATGGGTCTAAAACCCAGTTTGAATGCATGATGGCATACGAGACGTGATCATATCAGAATTATTGGACTTCCTGAGTCGGTGGGTAAATGCTCGTCCATGATGAAAGCTAAAATGCTAATGGAGGTCCTGAAATGATTTATTTCATGCTGCTGTGTTCAGTCATCCTCATCTGCTCACACAGACTCATGTTCGTGCTGCTGTTGTTCAGCACATTATTTTTATACTATTAGTGCTTAGTGCATTTTTGTTAACATTTTTCTTAGTTCATATCTTAGATGTTATTACTGTTTTTCTTTTACATTTTATACTTTTGTTGGATGTAACCCGGACCCTGTGTACACAGTTTCATTCCACCACATGTACCACATGACAAGTAAAGAAACGTTGACTTTGATAATGCTTTGAACTGATTACCATAAGTTTTGGTATACAGTGCACACCCTATAGTAGGAGCTTTTTTTAGTGATTCTACAGTGTGAATGTGTTCCAATTTGAGAGCTGTACAAGTTTGATATTTATGGTAATATTTGCTTTTTGTTGTTGTTGTTAATTTTTGTGTTTTATTTTTTATTAATATTATATCACATGTTGGAACTGTCAGGATTCACTCAGAAAACAGGTCAGAACCCAATAGTGCAGACAATCACTCTCAGGGAGCCAGGAGTGCAAAAATATACATTTAATGATCAAAACTCAAAATGCTGAGCAGGGCAGCAAACTTACTCAGAAGGCAGGGAACACAGGAAACATCAGGCAAGACCCAACGATGACCAGACAATGAACAACACACAGGAGCTGACTTATATACAGTACACATACAGAGTAATCAGGATAAATCATAAACACCTGAACACAGACAGGGAAACCAGAAGGCGTAGGGATGGGGACTGAACATCCTTACAGGCACTGCACAAAGCTGCACAGTTGCCAAGGTTTTCCAGTGTTTACAGTCTGCACGTGACATCATCCAGTCAGACGTTCCACCTCCGACTGCTGATAAACACTGATAAAACCAACAGGAAGTTGTGCCAGCAACTCTTCCTCCTCTCTCATCCATGCACGGTGTTCCTACTGAGTTTGTAGATTCTTACAAATACTTGGGAATTTGGTCGATGTACATCTCTCTCTTTAAAACCATGGGAGCCGAGATGGTTTAGGGGCAGGGCAGGGTTCGATCCCCGGTTATTGCACGTCTCGTGGTGTCTCTGAGCAGGAGACCCCATCCCCAGCTGCTCCCCGGACGCCTCCAAAGGTCACCCACTGCTCCACCTCTTGGTGGATGGGTTAAATGCAGAGCCAATTTCATCACTGTATGGGAACATACAATGATGACAATACATAACACATTATTATTATTATATTGAAACTGGGTTTCTTTTTCAGAAATAGAACTTATTTTTTTGAATGTTTATGGATCTCATCGGAGGGAGCTGGTTGATTATTCCATCCTCATCAGAACTCTTACAGTGATCTCGAGAGCTTCTATGAACATTGCTCATCGTTCTCGGTGTCTCCCCCTCTGCAGAATGTCTACGTCATTATGTGCTTATTTGTACAAAGTGTTTTTTAATTTTATTTTTTTTCTCAGGCATGAAGAAAGATTTTAATAATAATTTTTTCGCCTCCATTTCCTAATGTGTCTAGTTTCATTACTTTTTGTCTGTCCAAACAGATCTCACTTGTAAATGAGTCTTCGAGGCTCAATGTGACTAAAGGCCGAGATACACTCGAGTGTCCTCACGATACGCCTATACGCAGCGTACGTACGCTGTGGCAAAAGCGTAGCCCCGCGTAGCCCCTCAGGGCATGTACGCGCAAAAGTATTTTTTTACTACGCATACGCGATCCGCGTGCGCGATACGCGGTGTCTGACCATAAACTTCCCGGCGCCGGACTGTTTTGTATGTTACACAAATGAAATAAATTCCCCTTCTTTATCGCTGATCGGGCCTTTTCTTTTGTTTTTTTGCCTAAAGTCAAGTAACCGCTTCTTCCTCCGTTCACTCGATGATTGAAATGAATGAATTCAGGTCCTACCTGGGTGCGCGATGTTTTAATATTCCCTGGTGGGCTGTGTGCTGCAGGAAAAGCGCTCCCTGTTATTATTTTTATTTCTGAGAGAACTTTTTATAACATATATAGTAGAAACACCGCATCAGAACACCGCAGAAGTCCAGCGAGCTGCTCATGTTAAAGGTTTCACTTTCAGCTGACTGAGCGCTGTCAATCAATTCAGTAGGCGTGTCAGCAAGTGACCAATCAGCGAGCTCAGTTGAGTCCCTTCCGTGTGCTGCTGCTCATATTACAACAAGGAGAACGAGAGCGTTTGAAAGCTGATAGTTTCTTGAAGTATAGCAGCAAAAACATACGCACAAAATATGCGCGTATACGCGCGTATGCGGAGGACGCTTCAGTGTATCTCGGGCTTTATCTGTCTAAATAAAGGTTGAGTGAATGAAATTTAACTCTGAATGACAGAAACTCCTTGTAACTGCTACCTTCCTACCGGCCACTGTTGATGGTGGCATTATTTACATGAATGATGTCAGCGCCTTGCAGATGTTTGCTGCTGTCTCCCATGGTGCACTGAGATTCATAACTGGTTTTACCATCACTGGACTCTTCCACTGGTACATTTTCATCTTTAAATCACTTCTTGGTCTGCTGCCCTCATACATCTCCTCCTACATGTCTCTGTGTGAGTGCAGCTACAGCGTGCGCTCTCAGGACATGATTACCTGCAGTGTTCCCTCAGTGAGGACTGAACTTGGAAAAAGGACCTTCTCCTACTCTGCTCCTGTTTCCTGGAATATCTTGTAAAATAATTGAAGCTCTTGACCTCTCTAAGTGGCTTCAGATATCTGATGAGTTCATGGTTAAAATTAACACAGACATGTTCTTGTTGTTACTTTTCTACATTACTTTACAGTGTAACTGTTTTTTTTCTTCCATTTACTTTTTCCGTTTATGTTTTTTATATAATTGTCTGTAGCTCATCTGTGTTCTTTGTTTACCATTTACCATCCCATTTTTTTTATAGAGCACTTCAAACAGCAACAAGTCCAACGAAAGTGCTGTTTGTTTGATTTGTTTAAATCAGGTCTCTCTTGTAAACGAGTCCTCGTGGCTCAATGAGACTAACCTGTAGACATAAAGGTTGAATGAAAAGTCAATTAGTAATCATTTATATTCTTTGTATTTTGTTTATATTACAAATAAAATATTTTTAAAAAACATTTTCCACTGAAAGTAAAAAGCAGTTTAAAGGAAAATAAGCCAGTTCTGTTCATGTCAACCAACATTTATATGAGAAAATAAATTCAATTGACCTGATTTGTCTTGAGAGTGTTGCACATAAATGAGTTCCTGTCACTGCTTGTTGTCAGGCTCATCAGGGTTATTTGTTTTATATTAAAAGTGAGATGTAAATGAAGACAGGACGTGTCCTCAGCCAAATGAGATGATCGCACATTTTAACACTTTTACCAAGAAGGGATTGGCTGCATGGGTCCAGAGTGTCCCTTTGGACCTGGTCACCTTGTGGTGATCTGTGAGAGTGAGACTCTCACTCCTCCACTCACTCTTTCTGCAATTTTCAAACTTTTTCTCATATATTGATTTTAAAATCCTCTATTTATATCATCCCGTTTGTAATATTTGTTCACTTTTGTTGCTTATATTTTAAATTTAGCATCACATCATCAGCTCACTTTGATATTTTATTTGATCTTTAATTTAACTTATTTCCTATTTTTACTCCAAGATCACAGAAGGGAAGCTCATAAAAAAGAGAAATAAAGGTCAAAATCATTTTTAAAGCCACCCCCCCCCCCCCATTCTCATTTTCTTCCCTATAGAGTTCATGGAAAATCCCATCGTTGATGTTGTTGCCTCAGTGCTGTTTTTCTATAAGTCTAAGAAGTCAGGGAAGCTCAGTGTCATCCTGGACGACCAACAAAACTTCAGTCAAAACAACTTCATCATCCAGAAAATCATGTGACAATTAATGTTCATGAAAAATATATATATCTTTAACTTCCTGAACTGTCAAGAACGTCAGATAAAGTCCTGGTATCACATCTGACAGATGAAACAAATCTGAGTTTTGGTTGGAATATTTTGTGCATCCAACAAATATGTGAACAAATCCATTAAATTAATAGAAAATTCACCAACTTAATCCTAGAATATATCTGTACTGAGCTAACTGCAGTTAACTAAACAACAAAACTTTAGTGCTTTTCTCTCTTTATTCCATCTAAATATTATGTAAAGTGGATTTTGAGATACTTATGCGCTAATAAGAAACGTATGACACATCTTTGCATCTTATTAATAATATTTTTTTCTCAGATAAGTTGTTTTTTCTCATGTTGATGCAGCTGTCTGTAGACAAGCTCTTCAGTGCTTTCAGTACTTCCATCCATCATCTTCCTCTTGATCTGGACTCAGGTCTCGGAGGCAGCATCTTGAGCAGGGAGGTCCAGACTTCTCTCTCTTGTCAGACGTATGGACAGAAACTGGAAGTTGGTTCTATGAGAGAGGAGCCCACGACTGAAGGTGCTGCGGTGAGGGTGTCATGCAGGGGGGTGACGTGTTGTTCAGGATCTGGAGCAGGTCCCTCAGCATCCTCTGCTCGGACACTAATTTATTAAATTAACTGATTTATAACTGTTTGGTGTGCTAGCAAATGTTATTAGTTAAAAATGATTGATTCAAAAGTTCATCGTATTTGTGTTGGACGGTAAATTGGCTGTGGCAGCCATCTTGAATTTGATTGGCTCCATGTGTTAATTAGTTGTAGATGAACATGTCCTCATGTTTCAATAAATTTTACACACTGGTCCATGACATATTGTTGGTAACAGACAGCCCCCCCTCCCCACCCACACACACACACACACACACACACACACACACACATACACACACACACACACACATTTTATCATCAGCCGTTGCCTTTAAGCAGCAGATCGTACAAATGAAATGCTTTGTGAATGAGGCACGCTGTAGTTTTGTTCCTTTCCATGGACACCACACCTTCATACATATTTTCTCTTCTCAAGGCGTTTTCCATGAGACCTCTGCATGTGCTGTTGATCCAGAAGGTGTTCATGTCTGATGCTGACGGTCACCATGTTCCAAAAAACAACTTTTCATCCAACATATTTATTCCTGTACCAAATTTACAAACTCAGAAGCTTCTAAAACCACTGAAAACAACGATAAGCACAAACTGTCCTCGTGTTTCAGAAAGCCCCGCTGTCCACGTCCATAAAAACATGTTTTCATGCTCATTTTTCAGAAATAACTCCTGCCCACTGGTCCCTGATAATTACAGCGCACGTTTCATTAATCTCAAGCTTTGTCCTGTAAAATAAAGGACAACAACAGAAACAGTTTCCAAGGAAAACCAGCGCTTTGAGCCAAACGTTATCAGGCACGTACAGTTCTGTTACTGTAGATATAACGAGCTGACATCGCTACATAATAACAGGATCGGACACGTTGTCCGCCCGCATGCTGCTCCAACTCTGACTGGTCTGCATGAAAACACAGTGTAGTAAAACTTTTTGTCCAACAATTAATAAAATGGTCAAAAATAATTTGCTTTGAAGATGAAAAGAAGATTTTGGTCTACACACTGGTCCAAATCAAATAACTGGTTTCCTGTCCAGCCTTTGTCTAATATCAAAACACATGAAAGGTGAGGAACTGTTTGTCTTCAATGTATTTCTGCAGATGGACACAATTGTCCTGCTGTTGACGTCAGTCAATGTCAATGTCAATTTTATTTATATAGCACATAAAAACAACCGAAGTCGACCAAAGTGCTTTACGGTTAAAAAAATTAAAAAATTAAACAAAAAACTGAGTAAAATGCATCTAGTGCCACTAAACATAATAAGGCTATCAGTAAATACAACAACAATAAAATCTGCTCAAATTTGATCTCACATTCTGCGAGGATCAAATGCCAAGTAAAAGAGATGAGTCTTAAGTGAAGATTTAAAAGTGTCAACAGTCTGAGCGGTCTTTACTTTCTCAGGTAAACTGTTCCACAGTTTTGGAGCAGCAACCGCAAAAGCCCGATCACCTCTGGATTTCATTCTGGATCTGGGGACATCTAAGAGAAACTGGTTGGTAGACCGGAGTGCTCTTACAGGAGTGTAGATATTAATAAGATCACATAAATATGACGGGGCCAGACCTTTTAAGATTTTAAAAACAAGCAATAAAATCTTAAAATCAATTCGATAGCAGACAGGGAGCCAGTGAAGAGAAGCCAGGACAGGACAGGACAGGGGTTATGTGTTCATATTTTTTAGTTGAAGTTAAAAGACGAGCTGCTGCGTTCTGGACAGATTGTAAACGATGCAAAGATGATTTGTCTAAACCAACATACAGTGAATTACAATAGTCCAAGCGAGAAGTAATAAAAGTGTCTTGACAATAACAAATTCATTTTTCATCCATCCATCAATCCATCCATCCATCTTCTTCCTCTTATCCGGGGTCGGGTCGCGGGGGTAGCAGCCTAAGTAGGGAGGCCCAGACTTCCCTCTCCCCAGCCACTTGGAGCAGCTCCTCCGGGGGAATCCCAAGGCGTTCCCAGGCCAGCCGAGAAACATAGTCCCTCCAGCGTGTCCTGGGTCTTCCTCTGGGTCTCCTCCCGGTGGGACATGCCCGGAACACCTCACCAGGGAGGCGTCCAGGAGGCATCCTAACCAGATGCCCGAGCCACCTCAACTGGCTCCTCTCGATGTGGAGAAGCAGCGGCTCTACTCCGAGTCCCTCCCGGATGACTGAGCTTCTCACCCTATCTCTAAGGGAGAGTCCAGACACCCTGCGGAGAAAACTCATTTCAGCCGCTTGTATCCGAGATCTTGTTCTTTCGGTCATAACCCAAAGCTCATGACCATAGATGAGGGTGGGAACGTAGATCGATCGGTAAATTGAGAGCTTTGCCTTTTGACTCAGCTCTCTCTTCACCACGACAGACCGGTACAGCGCCCGCTTCACTGCGGACGCTGCACCTATCCGCCTATCGATCTCACGCTCCAGTTTTCCCTCATTCGTGAACAAGAATTTGTGAAGAGAGAGCTGAGTCAAATTCATTTTTTATATGACTTAATGAAAATTCAAAGGCCAATATTTTAAATCTTTCAGGTCGTGTGTTTTAAGTTTAGGAACAAAGAAAAGAAAATGTCCAGTTCACTTCTGTTAAAACAGTGAGGGAGACATTGTGAGGTTTATTTATGTATTTGTTTTTTAATTCCTTAAACTGATCAATAACCAAACAGGAAGTGAAAGCTTAAGTTAAGTAAAATTTGGTAACACTTTACAATAAGGTACACATAATTTGGTTAACTACTAGGGAACGCCTCAGGAACAAATCAGGAGCTAATGGGTAGTTAACCAGTACTTACTGGGGGAAAGCCTTATCAGGGCTACTGGTTTGTTGCCACAGAAACAGAGGAGAAATTCTCGTGTTCTCTTTTCCTCCTCTTCTGCCCTGAGACGACTTCTGCTGTGACTTGGTGATTTAGAAATAAACTGAATTGAATCTGCTCTGTGTGTCGTGAGTAACAGGTCTCTCTTGTAAATGAGTCAGGCTCAATGGGAACTAACCTGTATAAATAAAGGTTGAACGAATGAGCCCAGGGTGCAGACACAAGGAACTCGGAGGTAACAATAAATAAAATGGATTCACTAAAAACTAATTAAAGGCTCTGTAGACTGTGTTGTACGACTCATCAGATTTGGAAATAACGTGCATCAGCGTCTTTGGTAGAACCATGTCTAGGATAAACTGGTTTCCAGTTAAGTTGCTGAAATTTTATTCTGTGTTTTTAGTCTGACTTTAGTGAAGAGAAGATAAAATAAGACTCAGTTCATTGTCTTACTTTGTTTAACAAGATTCTGGCAGCAACGTTTGGGGTTGGGTCAGAGTTAACACACAGGCATGCAAGATGTTATGTGATGCTCTGGTCCAAGGTCTACCTGCAGACAAAGAGTTAGGAAAAACTTAAATACCTTTTATCAAACAGGTGAGGTCAAGACGACCTTCACAGCTCACAGCTGTTAAAGGCGACAAGTTCTCAGTTATCAGACTCCTCTCTGAGTGCACAGAAAGACTGTTGACTTCACACACATGGTTCTATATTAAATCAACATTAGCAAGTGAAAACATCCATGACCTTTACATAAAGTCTCCCAACATTTTATTCTAAAGGCCAGATGTGCTGTACTGGACTTCTTTCAGTGCAAGCAGCACGATGGCTCAGTGGTTAGCACTGTTGCCTCACAGTAAGAAGGTCCTGGGTTCAGTCCACGGCTGGACCTGGGCTCTTTCTGTGTGGAGTTTGCATGTTCTTCTCGTGCTGTGTGGGTTTTCTCTGGTTTCCTCCCACATTTCAAAAGTGTGCATGTTAGTCTGCTTCAGGCCCAGGCCTCCTTTACAAAAGAGATCTGTGATCTCAGTGGGATTTGTCTGATTAAATAAGGTTCATAAATAAACAGATCTAAGTTTCTGAAAAGAATAAAATATGTGGCTTTAAAGCTTCAGTATGTAGCTTATTTTATTATAGACATATTTCTTCTCTCTGTCACTATTTTTTGACAGACTGATGTTAGACATGTAATCTCTGAAAAAAACTATAGTCCTCTCTGGTGTCTCCTGGTGATAATAAAAGCATTTATAAAAACCAGAGAGCGGCCCACAGTTAACCAGCCAATAAAAACAGACTTTATAACCAGCCATTCAGCTAATAAAAACAGACTTTATAACCAGCCATTCAGCCAATAAAAACAGACTTTATAACCAGCCATTCAGCCAATAAAAACAGAGCTTCTAACTTCTCACCCCCTAAGCCACGCCCCCGCCTGTCAGCCCGCAACGAGCCCGCAGCGGCTGCGCAGGTTCATTTTGAAATAATTGCAAAGCGATGCAAAACTGATTTGTATGTGACACAAATGTATTAAATTCCCCTTCTTCATCCCTGCTCTGGAGTTTTATTTTGTTTTTTTGCCAAAAGTCAAGTGATCGCTTCTTCCTTCACTGACAGAAATGAGGAAGTGGATCAATTTGTCACGAGCGAATTAAATCATGTCCAACGTGGCTGCGTGAAGCTCTGCAGATTTCAGGGTGTTTTTGTGTTGCTGGACCAGTGCTCCGTGGTTTTATTTTATTTTTTAGAACGTTTTATTAACATATAATCACAGAACTTTGCAGCGGCTGATACGGGACATGTAGTGGAGGCGGAGCATTCCAGGCTGCAGCGCGAGCGAGGTGGAGCTGAGTCATACATGGCTCTGAGTGAGGAGGGACCAGAAACGTGTCTCTGTTCAAAATGTTTCTAAGTGCCAGCGTGTTCAAAAGCTACATACAGCAGCTTTAAACCACGATGCATGTATATTTCATTAATTTAACATGTTTACAGATTTAGGTGTAACAGCAGGTTCAACAGAAACTGATGAAAGCTCAAGGTCAACAATGTGAAAAGGAGGTTGTCGTGTTCTCCGCATCCTGCTGACTGAACCGTCAGTTCCAAAGGAATTCAGACTCATTAGCCTGCGAGGCCTTCATTACTGCACAATAACAAAGACGGGAGGGGAAAACGCAGACACTTGAAGGAGACTGGTGTCTGAACATTAGGTTGTTGAGCTGGAAACCAAGACAAGCATCCAGCAGCGCGGCTGAACTGGCAGCTCTCGTGGAAGAATGTCTGGAGTTGCCACAAAAAGCCGCTCTTAGCTCGGGAAACTTCTCATGGGATGTTGTGAAATGAGCAGAAACTCAGGTCACATAGTGATTCAACATGTTTATTGTCTTTTTATTTTATTTTATATGACGAAATATTGTGGATTTTCCATTTTGCTGTCATTGAAATAAAATAAATTGAAAAAGTCCTTGTTTGTCAAATGAAGAGACTAACGATGTGCTTTTGGCATTAACGGAACAGTTTTGGCAACACCAAGTTGCATGAGACCGACGGTTCCTGTGGCTTGAAATCTGAAAAGCCCAGTAAACAGATTAAAAGCCCAAATGCATGCAAACATAATTGTAGTAACGATTCAGACTTTTACATAATGTCCAGCTTTCCGGGAACAGACATGAGCCTCCAGGCAGCGTCACATGTTGGGGACAAAGAGCACCTGTGATTTATGGAAACAGGCAGCGTTAAGGCAGCACATCCAGCCTGCTGGCATCTTGACATTTTCTGTCTGACCTGCTCTCTTACACAACACGTCCCCAGGGTTCCTGCAGCTCGCTCACTCAGCGCTGCAGACACAAATCTTTTTAAATTACTTATTAAAACATGCACATATAACTTTGTGTGTCAGCAGCATGTAGAGTAGCTGCATGTCAGAAGCATGCTCGGTGTCATGCTCCTTTGTTTTAATATTATTTTCAGTTCCCCCGTGTTCTTCTAGGCCACCTAGGTCTTTTCCTGCCTGCTTGCCACGCCCCTCTCCACCTGTCCCCCGTCCCCTGAGTCACAGGTGTCTCTCAGTCTTCATGTTCAGTCTGGTTCTTCAGCAGAACATAGCACAGCTGGTCTCCAAACGGTCCTCCATGTTGACCTCCTTCTCTTCCAGTTTGTTCGTGAGTAGATTTCACTGCAGATGTTTGGATGTTTTGATTAAATTTAATTTCCTCCTTTGCTCCTCGTGTCCCGTCTGCATTCTGGCTCCAAACCTGCCACTGATTGTCTGTGGACATGTGAGCTGCGTTTCGGCTGCGCTCCAGTTGGCGCAGATGAAAACTGCTTGTCATGATGGTCTCCTCGCTGCCTTCAAGCTGGATTTAGTCTCTGGGACTGGTGTCGCCTCGTAGCTGAATCAACAGACTGGTAACATGACCTCAAAGCAGAAAAAGTCCACATCTTCAGTCGCTTCTCCACCGCGGTCCACTGTCACTGTTTCAGCCTCGGGCCATCATGATGAAGGAACAGGTGGACCTCCTGCAGGTGCATCGCCCTCACCTTCACCGAGCTCTGGAGGGACGGACGAGTCGGCTCTGAGGTCAGACATCCTGGACTCAATTAGAATCAAAGTTAGTGATTATCAGGAAGGAACTAAGAGCAGCTCTGACGGAGGGTTTTTTAATTTCATCACGAGTGAACTGCAGGCGGTCCGAGGCGAGTTTGCAAACATCACTGCAGGCCTCAGGGCGGAGCTCGACCGAGTTCAGATCTGTATTTCGTCCTTGGAGATTCAACCCTTTACTTTAAAACAAGGAAGACTTTACCAAATTTCTCACATTGGAATTTTTTATTTTTTTTTACCAAACACCAGGAACGCCACACTGTACTGTCCGAGAGGCATTAAAGGCCTACCTGCAGGCACGGCATGAGATAATACAATTAGACAGAGAATATCTCCCCCTCACAGCATCTAATGAAATGTTTGTTACTTTAAGTGAATGTAACTCTTTGTCCACTCAGCTGGCAGAATATTTCATCTCTAAATCCAGACAGGGTTACTACGAACACGGTGAAAAGGCGTTTGCTCGCACATCAGTTGTGGCGACAGTCAGCCACCAAACTATTACAGCACTGAACAATGAACAGGCAGCTGCATGCCACGATAACGCTGAAATTAATACACGTTTCATTAAATGTTACCAGTCCCGTTTCATTAAATGTTACCAGTCACGTTTCATTAAATGTTACCAGTCACGTTTCATTAAATGTTACCAGTCACGTTTCATTAAATGTTACCAGTCACGTTTCATTAAATGCTAACAGTCGTAGACGACTGAGTCGTCAGTTAACGCATCGGACATGGAGAACTTTTTGGAGATCTTGAACTTCCTTCAGTGAGTCCTGATCTCATCGGGGACTTGGACAAGGAGTTCTCTGTAGCACAGACAAACTCTGCGATCCGATATGCAAACTGGGGAATCCCCTGGACCAGATGACTTCCCATGTGAGTTTTTTAAGACATTCTTGCCTCTCGCCCTAATTCATGTCTGTGTTTGAGGAGTCACTTGCTGCACAGACATTGCCACTGTCCATGCATGAAGCTGTAATCAGGCTGATACCTAAGGAAGATAAAGACCCTTGAAACTGTGGCTCTTAGACCCATAGCATGTACCACATGTGATGCGAATGACAATAAAGAATCTCTGACTCTCATGTTAAAATCCTTCCAAATGTCCTGGCAAAACAACTTGAGCAGGTGGACCCCACAATCGTCTCACCTGACCAGATGGGGTTTGTTAAAACCCTCCATGCTTGGTGTGTTGTACACCCCTAGTCCCTCTGAACACACCCGTGACAAAATCATTTTTTCATTTGATGCAGAGAAAACATTTGACCGTGTGGACTGGGACTACCTCTTCAAGACTTTAAAGTTATTTAAATGTGGTCCCAAATTCATATCACCACTTTATTTATATAGCATTTAATTTATCGTGTTAATGTTTGGGGTACAGCATGTAAAACCGTAACAAAGCCTATTTTTATTCTGCAAAAAAGAGCTGTAAGAACCATAACAAGAAAGCATTATTGTCATCCTTCTAATGTTCTGTTTTGTCAATTGGAATTACTTAAGTTTTATGATAGTGGATTATAATATTCTTTTACTTATGTTTAAAGCTCAGAATTGCGTGCTACCATCAAACATTCAAGCATATTTTGTAAAGAGGAAGAGTAGTTATAATTTGAAATGAATAGATATTTTTGTTAAACCTAAGTATAGACCAGTTTAAAGGGTCAGTCTACTACAACACAGGGAATGGGTGTGGAATGGTTTGGAGGATGAAGTAAAATTGGTGAATAATAATAATAATAATGAATTCAATTTATAATGCGCTTTTCATTAGTGAAAATCTCAAAGTGCTACACATATATTGAATGCTACACACATTCATAAACCGGTAGCGGCAGACTACCATGCAAGGTGCTTTCCAGTCCTACCGGGAGCAACTCAGGGTTAAGTGTCTTGCCCAAGGACACAACAACACATGGTGTGGGGAACCGGGATTCGAACCGCCAACCTTCCGATCGGGGGACGACTGCCATTACCACTACGCCACGGCCGCCCTAGTGAAGTCAATGTTTGTATTTAAGAAAAAGATAAAAACTATTTTGTTGGAAATATATATATAACAGATTAATGTCATCCATCCATCCATCCATCTTCTTCCGCTTATCCGGGGTCGGGTCGCGGGGGTAGCAGCCTAAGTAGGGAGGCCCAGACTTCCCTCTCCCCAGCCACTTGGAGCAGCTCCTCTGGGGGAATCCCAAGGCGTTCCCAGGCCAGCCGAGAAACATAGTCCCTCCAGCGTGTCCTGGGTCTTCCTCTGGGTCTCCTCCCGGTGGGACATGCCCGGAACACCTCACCAGGGAGGCGTCCAGGAGGCATCCTAACCAGATGCCCGAGCCACCTCAACTGGCTCCTCTCGATGTGGAGAAGCAGCGGCTCTACTCCGAGTCCCTCCCGGATGACTGAGCTTCTCACCCTATCTCTAAGGGAGAGTCCAGACACCCTGCGGAGAAAACTCATTTCAGCCGCTTGTATCCGAGATCTCGTTCTTTCGGTCACAACCCAAAGCTCATGACCATAGATGAGGGTGGGAACGTAGATCGATCGGTAAATTGAGAGCTTTGCCTTTTGACTCAGCTCTCTCTTCACCACGACAGACCGGTACAGCGCCCGCTTCACTGCGGATGCTGCACCTATCCGCCTATCGATCTCACGCTCCAGTTTTCCCTCATTCGTGAACAAGACCCCGAGATACTTAAACTCCTCCACTTGGGGCAGGACCTCCTCCCCGACCCGGAGAGGGCATGCTACCCTTTTCCGGCTCAAGACCATGGCCTCGGATTTGGAGGAACTGATCCTCATCCCGGCCGCATCACACTCGGCTGCAAACCGCTCCAGCGAAAGCTGTAGATCACGATCTGATGAAGCCAATAGGACCACATCATCTGCAAAAAACAGAGAAGCGATTCTAAGGTCACCAAAACGGATCCTCTCAACACCTTGGCTGCGCCTAGAAATTCTGTCCATAAAAGTTATGAACAGAATCGGTGACAAAGGGCAACCTTGGCGGAGTCCAACTCTCACCGGAAACGAGCCTGACTTACTGCCGGCAATGCGGACCAAGCTCTGACACCGGTCGTACAGGGACCTAACAGCCCATATCAAAGGGCCTGGTACCCCATACTCCCGGAGTACCCCCCACAGAACCCCCCGAGGGACGCGGTCGAATGCCTTCTCCAAGTCCACAAAGCACATGTAAACTGGTTGGGCAAACTCCCACGCACCCTCCAGGACCCTGTTGAGGGTGTAGAGCTGGTCCAGTGTTCCACGACCAGGACGAAAACCACACTGCTCCTCCTGAATCCGAGGTTCGACTATCCGACGGACCCTCCTCTCCAGAACCCCTGAATAGACCTTACCAGGGAGGCCCAGATTAATGTCTATTTTGCTAAACTTGAAACTATGAGTTATGTATTTTGAATGATTATTGTTTGAATTGATAGTTTGAATTGATTTTGTTTAAGAGGGAGCAGATATGATAAGACATTTTCTTCTTCTGCTTCCTTTAATTTTATGTTTTTATTTTATTTTATTTGAAATTGTATCTGTTTTTAATGGAATTGAAATGAATAAATTAATAAAATTAAAAATAAAATTAAAATAAAATTAAAAAACAGCAACTAAGCCGACCAAAGTGCTGTCCAGCAGAACATACAAACAGCACACAACAAAAAATAAAGTTAAATTAAAATATAGAAACGAATGGAAGAAGATAATAACTAAATGACTAACATTGAATACACACAGGTTAGAACAAATCACACTGTGTCAAAAAAACAGGGAATAAAAGTTATTTTTTTTAAGTTAGACTTAAAACAGTGAGGGAGGGGCCTGCCTGACATGCAGTGATAAATCATTCCAGTCTTGGACCTGCAACAGAGAAGGTCCTGTCACCTCTGAGCTCACGACGAGTTCCTGGAACCAAAAGAAGCATCTGATTCACTGACCTCAGAGAGCGCTGGGGACATATGGCTGCAGCAGATCAGCGAGACAAGACGGGGCAGAGCTGCTCAGAGATTTAAAAACATACAAAAGGATTTTGAACTGAATTTTAAAGTGAACTGGGAGCCAGTGCAGGGAGGCCAAAACTGGTGTGATGTGCTCTCTTTTGCCTGGACCGGTTAAAAATCGGGCAGCAGCATTTTGGACCAGTTGTAATTGTGCAATGGAGGTTTGACTGATTCCATGATACCATGGGTGAGGCTGATACAGACCTCCCCAATGGGCCGAGATGGGGCAGAGGTAGGGCAGTCCACTCGGAACATGAAAGTCCCAGGTTCGATCCCCAGCCATTCCCACATGTCATGGTGTCTCTGAGCAGGACACCTAATCCCTAATTGCTCCCCGGGTGCTTACAGAGCTGCCCACTGCTCCACCTGGGTGCACCTCACGTGTGATGGTTAAATGCAGAAAACTCATTTTGACATGTATGACACATACAATGACGACAATCTCACACTTCCCCTTTCTCTATGATGACAGAAGACGTGCGATCCGTCCACAGCAGCGCCATCCTATGAAACAGCCAATCAGGTCCAGCTCGTCACCTGATCCACCAATCACTGATCTGCACTCATTTCAAATTGTCACCTTGACATCACCAGCTCAAATGAAGCAAACCGCCCTCCAGGTACTTTAAAAAGTTCAAAGCTGCATCATAATCTTGTAAATGAGTCCCCGTGACTCAACGAGGCTAGCCTGTAAAAATAAAGGTTGAATGAATTGAATGAATGAATGAATAATGTTGGTTCATTTTGAGTTTCTGACACTGTGCAACACTAACATGGCTGCAGAGAGCAGGGGGGCAGAGATATTTCTGTCCTCTCCATCAGACAATCAGAGAGTCAGATGGTGCTTTTATTTTTATTTCTATTCAAGGACACGTCCGGGCTGTAAGCCCTGCACCTGAGCCTGCAAAAAAAGTTATTGTGGAGTTTATTTTTGTGTATGTGGAGCACATGCCTGTCTAAAAGGCATGTCAAGTGAGGGTGTGTGCACGTGCATGCTCTGTATAGATGTGTCCCCTCGTGTGCTACGTGTCTTTATGTCTGATGCTGTTTCTGCCTGTCGACCATGATGTGACAAAGAAGGTCTAGTTCCTCTTGTTGTTTTTACTCAAGGTTTAAATTTTAAAACATAACAAGTGGACACAGCTGACTTTAAGATGTTAATCTGTATATTTTGGAGGCTGAAGTGATTCTTTTTATTTTTTTAGAAATTATCTTATTATAAACACAGATTAAATAAAAAGTCAATATTTTGTGACGTATCCACAATATTCCTGGAGGCGTCACTGTAGAAGCGAATGTGCATTGAACTTCCGGTCCGACACCGGAAGTGCCTGTTTTCCATAGGCGGACTATGGATCGCGGGTGTTTTTGAAAGTTATTTTCATTCATTTTATCGGAGCAAACACAGCTTTTGTTTAAACGGAACGTTTACAGAAATGTCCTACCGGGGTTCAGGTACCTGCTGTGCTGTTCGCGGCTGCACCAACAACCGGACCAAGCTAAATCTTTGGCTAAAACAACAGTGTTTTCAACACGGACCCAAAACAAAGAAAGAGTGTTCCTGCATCCTACTCTATGGCTGTGTCTGCGCGATCAGGTAACATCTGTAATTTCTTTTTATTCAGGGAGGGTTTAATAATGAGAGTTTTGGATGATTTACTGTCTTAAAATGATATATGTCAGGCGCGACCAGTATTTTTAGCCGAGATAGATGCTAACAAACCTTAGCCGAGAGGCCGGAGCAAACGCGTTCGCTATTTATGTATTTTTAAATTATGTCAGCGCGATCAGGTCACATCTGTTATTTCTTTTTATTCGGGGAGGGATATTAATGAGAGTTTTGGAAGATTTACTGTCTTAAAACGATAGATCTCAGACGCGACTGGTATCTTTAGCCGAGATAGCAGCTAACAAACCTTAGCCGAGAGGCCGGAGCAAACACGTTCGCTATTTATGTATTTTTAAATTATGTCTGCGCGATCAGGTCACATCTGTTATTTCTTTTTATTCGGGGAGGGATATTAATGAGAGTTTTGGAAGATTTACTGTCTTAAAACGATAGATCTCAGACGCGACTGGTATCTTTAGCCGAGATAGCAGCTAACAAACCTTAGCCGAGAGGCCGGAGCAAACACGTTCGCTATTTATGTATTTTTAAATTATGTCTGCGCGATCAGGTCACATCTGTTATTTCTTTTTATTCGGGGAGGGATATTAATGAGAGTTTTGGAAGATTTACTGTCTTAAAACGATAGATCTCAGACGCGACTGGTATCTTTAGCCGAGATAGCTGCTAATAAACCTTAGCCGAGAGGCCGGAGCAAACGCGTTATTTTTAAATTATGTCTGCGCGATCAGGTAACATCTGTAATTTCTTTTTATTTGTCCCTCCTCTTTTAACAAAACGAGTGGTGTTCCCACATTTTTAATGAACTAAAACAACAAAGTTTGGACTGTCTTCAACTGTATTACTCGCATGTAAACAAACGGTGTTTCCGGTCAACCGGAAGTCGTGTGCACATTTCGCGCAAAGCATCATGGGACGTAGGAATAATGTGGATACAAATGTGGACAGATAAAAATCTTACAATTATGTTCAGTCAGACCTGAAGTATCAAATTACTAGCTCTGTGTTAGCTTCCACCGGCTCGACAATGTTGACCTACTCCGCTTCGCAGTTGTTTGAACTTAACAACTGCTCCATTCCTCCTTCTGTTTCCATCATCAAACAACTGGGACTTCTGCGTAGACCTCGTCATATCCATAGAAGCTCTCGAAAGAAAACCGTTTATTCTCAAGCGAGCTCTGAGAAAATTCCTTCTGTCTGGACTGAGAGACGTGTCGCACCTCGATGTCGTCATCAGAACGCTGCGTCTGTAGTCCCTTGTAGTCCACAGCTCACGAAGTGGCAAGGAAAACGTGGAGTGGACTTCAGTCTGCTTAAACCGTTCCGCTCCAACTAGTATTAAAATAGAACTTTTCAATGTACAATCACTATCCAACAAATCATGTCTTATTCACGATCACATTCTGGAGAAGAACTTGGACCTTATGTGCCTTACAGAAACTTGGCATCAACCAGATGTGTTCAGTTCTCTGAATGAAGCGTGTCCCTCTGGATACAGTTATCTGCAGAGAGCCCGCAGCTCTGGCCGTGGTGGTGGTCTGGCAGTAATTTATCACAGTAATTTAAAATTGTCTCATCTGGTTTCTCAGGACTTTTCTTCTTTTGAATGTTTGGCCTTCAACTTCAAAGTGCCACGCCTGATGAACGTTATATTGATTTATAGGCCTCCCAAACCGCATACTTCATTTAATTCAGAGATGCATGACCTCACTTTTTTCTGCACCTCCCCCTGTGAAAACTATTTTTCTTGGCGACTTAAATATCCACATGGACAATTCCTCTTCCCCTCTGGCAACAGATTTTGTCTCTTTTGGACTCTCTTAATCTCACCCAACACATTGACGCCCCAACACACAACAGGGGGCATACTCTGGATTTGGTGATTACTGACACTGTACTCATCAATAACTTATCTGTATATGACCTGGGTGTCTCAGACCACAGGGTCATCTCCCTGGAACTGCTTTTTCTTCACCTGCTTCAAACACAAAAAGACCTATCCAGTTTTGTGACTTTAAAAACATTTCCCCTGATGATCTGTCTGCTGATCTTCACGCCCTGACTGCTGTCAATCATTCATATGCAAATGACTCTGTGGATTACTACAACCAATCCCTCTGGGAGCTCCTGGACCCATACGCCCCTTGAAGTCAAGACTGGTGTCTTTCTCCCGTTCAGCCCCCTGGTACACTGGTGAGCTGCGCAAGATGAAGGCAACTGGCCGTGCTATTGAGAGACGTGTAAAATCATCTGGTTTCTCTGTAAATAAGCAGGCATACAAAGAACATCAGAAAACGTACGCCTATTCTCTCATAGAAGCATGCTCAAAATACTATTCTAACATCATCAACACCTGCCCTAGAAACTCTAAACAGCTCTTCTCCACAATAACTCGTCTGCTTAATCCCATTAAACAAACTCCTGAAGACTCCACAACCTCCCTGATCTTAGTGTGCCATCTACCCGTCTGCATTCTGGAACCCTGAGCAGCTTTGATGAAGTTGTTCAGCGTGAGGTAGAGGCCATCATCAAGAAAATGAAGCCTTCATCCTGCGCCCTGGATCCTTTCCCCTTGTCTCTCATGAAAACCAATCACTCTGCAATAAGTCCATTAATCACACAAATAATAAATCAGTCTCTACAATCTGGTCATGTTCCACCACCTCTAAAAACTGCCATCATTAGGCCTCTTCTGAAGAAATCTAATTTGGATCCCAACATGTTTTCTAACTACCGCCCAATTTCCCACCTCCCATTTCTGTCTAAAGTGCTGGAAAAAGCAGTTGCTGCTCAGCTGCAGGACCACCTACATCAACACTCTCTGTATGAGAAGTTCCAGTCTGGATTCAGAGCAGCTCACAGTACTGAGACTGCATTACTGAGAGTTACCAATGATGTCTTTATGGCTGCCGACGCTGGTTCTCCTTCCACCCTTGTCCTCCTTGACCTCACTGCAGCCTTCGACACTATGGACCATAGTATCCTCCTCCACCACCTTCATGTGGAGGTCGGTCTCTGTGACATTGTCCTTGACTGGTTCAAATCTTTCCTCTCCAATAGGCTGGAGTGTGTTAGTCTTGGCAACGCCACGTCCCGGTCAGTCTGTGTCTCCTGTGGTGTCCCTCAGGGGTCAGTTCTGGGCCCCCTGCTGTTTTCCCTTTACATGCTGCCTTTAGGTCAAATTATTAATCAGTTCAAAATTTCTTTTCACTGCTATGATAGATAGATAGATAGATAGATAGATAGATAGATAGATAGATAGATAGATAGATAGATAGATAGATAGATAGATAGATAGATAGATAGATAGATAGATAGATAGATAGATAGATAGATAGATAGATAGATAGATAGATAGATAGATAGATAGATAGATAGATAGATAGATAGATAGATAGATAGATAGATAGATAGATAGATAGATAGATAGATAGATAGATAGATAGATAGATAGATAGATAGATAGATAGATAGATAGATAGATAGATAGATAGATAGATAGATAGATAGATAGATAGATAGATAGATAGATAGATAGATAGATAGATAGATAGATAGATAGATAGATAGATAGATAGATAGATAGATAGATAGATAGATAGATAGATAGATAGATAGATAGATAGATAGATAGATAGAGATTTATTTGTCCCCTTAGGGAAATTAATTTGCAACATTTGTCAGCAGGCATTGACATAAAGGACATACTTATACATACATACATGACATCATCATCCATCATTACAGCAAAGATGTTTCAGCTCAGTAATTCATGATACCTTAGTATTATTTAATGATTTAATTGCTTGTGGTATGAAAGAAAATTTTGTTCTGTTTCTTGAGAATAAAGGAAGGCCATACCTTCGCCCTGAAGGAAGCAACTCAAATGAAGATCTTAAGGGATGTGTGTCGTCTGCTATAATCTTGTTTGCCTTCCTCATAACTCTGTCCATGTATATCTTTTCCATACTTGGCAGAGTGGTCCCTAACAGTTTGCTGGCTGTAGTTACTATACTTCTCAAGGATTTCTTCTGAGCCTCTGTAGCATTGCCAAACCAACAGATGTTACAAAACGTTAAAATACCTTCAATAAAAGCAGAATAAAACATTAAAAGCATTGAGTTATTGACTCTAAAAGTACCCAGTTTCTTTAAAAAATACATCCTCTGCTGAGCCTTAGTGCAAATAAGGTCAGCCCATGAGTCCCACTTTAAGTGACAGTCCAGAACCACGCCCAGGTACTTGTAGCATGACACATTTTCAATCTTCTCTCCATTGATGGTTGTTGGAGAGAATGACTGAAGCTTCCTGAAGTCAATAGTCATTTCTTTTGTTTTGTTTGTGTTCAGAACCAGTTTTGATTGTTTGCACCAATTAATGAAGAAGTCCAGAACTGGTCCGTGCTCTTCTTCCTTGTCGTTTAAAAGGCTTACCAGGGCAGTGTCATCAGCATATTTAATTAAATGTCTATTTGGGAAAGTACTTCTGCAGGAGTTTGTGTACAGAATAAATAACAGTGAGGATAAAACACACCCTTGGGGAGAGCCAGTGCTGGTGGTTGTTTTGTCAGAGAGTGTTGAACCCACTCTGACCTGCTGGACCCTACCTGTTAAAAAGTCTGTAATCCATAAAACCAAGTTCTGTGATATTAAAAACTCTTTTGTTAAGATTTCTGTTAAAATCTTTGGCTGAATAGTATTAAAAGCTGATGAAAAATCCACAAATAAAATTTTTACATGTGCTATGCCGACGATACACAGCTTTACATCAGGACAGGAGCATCCTCATTTTCCCCATTGTCATCTCCATCTTCACTCACTGCCCTCTCTACCTGCCTGGAGGAAATTAGGGCATGGATGAATCAGAACTTTCTTCAATTAAACTGCTCCAAGACTGAGGCCATACTGATTGGCACCCCTCACCAGGTACAAACATCAACTATAACAACAATTTCCTTTTCTGGACAAGACATCCCCCTCTCCACCTCTGTTACAAATCTTGGAGTTAAAATGGACTCTCATCTTACATTTGAAAATCACATTAAGCATCTGTTTAAAACCTGCTTTTTCCATCTTCGAAACATCTCCAGACTTCACCCATCCCTTCTGATGCTGAGAAGCTCATCCATGCTTTTGTCTCCTCCAGACTCGACTACTGCAACTCCCTGTTTATTGGAATCCCTGGTAAATAACTTCAAAAGCTTCAATACGTATATTCAAAACAGTGCAGAAAGAATTTTGTTGAGAGTTCGTAAATTTGAACATATTACACCCATTCTACATAACCTCCATTGGCTTCCTGTTGCCTACAGAATTCAGTACAAAACTGCTCTCATTACACACCAATGCTTACACGGAACTTCACCAGATTATCTGAAGGACATTCTTGTTCCATACTCATCCACCCGGTCACTGCCGTCACAGAACAGTAATCTCCTTCACATTCCGAGAACCAAATTAAGGACCATGGGAGACCGGGCTTTCAGTGTGGCTGCCTCCCACCTATGGAACTCTCTTCCTGACTGCCTGCGGGCTCCACAGTCGCTGGTTGACTTTAAGAGCGACTTGAAGACCTTTCTTTTTAAGTGAGCCTACTCTGCCTCCTCGTGATTCTATCTTTGACCTTAGTTGATACTGTTATTGGTTTTACTTGTTTTATCACTTGTTTTATTTGACCTTTGATTTTGTTGCACTTTGTAGCACTTTGAGATTTTCATTAATGAAAAGTGCGTTATGAATTAAATTTATTATTATTATTATTATTACTTCTTAGTTTTTGTCTTTGAGCCGATAAACCAAAATTAGCCCATTTTTGTCCACTCAGGTTTTCAGTGTCCTCCACAGCTTGTTCTGGTCCTGTCCACTCCACAGTGTCCGACCTTCAGGGCAGCCATGGGTTTGTTACGCACCGTGCAGCTTTTTGAAGGATCACAGTCACCTCTGTATCTGTGCCGAACTGAGCCACAGGAAAATATCTGTGCTGAACCCCCTCCATCCACTTCAGGCCCCCCTGCATGGAGCTTGTGTTGATTATTTGACACTTGGGGGAGCGTCCACTTTATTTCTGGGAGGTAGATCAAGAGATTATTTTCTAAATTAATATTACAGCTCAACGAACAGCTGTGAAAAGTTAAAGTGCAAACAGGTGCTGTGATGGAATAGTTTGAGCTTCACACTGTAAATCCAGTAAATCTCATAGGAGCCATCTTCACATTCAGGGTCATGGCGTTATATCAAAATGTGTTCCTAATCTAATACAGTATATGACTTTATATTATATTAT
>JBBPBX010024352.1:0-12816 GCA_038048925.1 Garcialebias charrua | reverse complement strand
ATATATACATACAGTACATGTATATATATTTTTATATATAAATATCTCATTATATCTGCCCCTTTTTTCAATTAGTTCAATCAAAAATAATCTTCAGTAACAGTACAAAATGAATACCTCTTTCTAATTTTTCTAACTAATACAATACACATTGCGCTACTTCATGTATTTTTTTTAACAATTCAGTTTTGATCATTTTCTTAAATGTCCATTGACTTGGCATTTTTAACTTCATTTTCCAAACCATTCCAGAATCCAATTCCCTGGATTGAGGTAGAACGTCCCTTCAAACTAGTTCTGAATTTTGGTTTTAAAAATATCTCTGTCCCCTTAAGATTATAACAACTTTGTCTTTTAACAAAATGCATTTGGATATTTTGAAGAAATATCTAATTCTTATATGTTCTTATATATAAGAAATGTATATGATGGTGGTGAAGGAAATAATGAGTCATGCTATCAAACCTTACAAACTATGTATGTAATTTGTCATTTTCAACTCGAGTGTTTCCCAACAGAATGAAAATAGCTAAAGTAGTTCCTCTATTCAAAAATGGTGACAAATGTATATTCAATAATTATAGACCTATATCCTTGGTGCCTCAATTTTCAAAAATTTTAGAAAAATGATTTGTGACCAGACTTGACCAATCCTTGGGTAAATACAATATTCCAAGTACAGTAACAGTCAATATGGATTTAGATCAAACAATTCAACATCCATGATGGAACAAGTTAGGGTTAGGGTTAGAAGAACAAGTTACTACAGCTGTGGATCAGAAACAACATTGCATAAGTATATTTGTTGATCTAAAAAAAGCATTTGACACCAATGATCATTCCATTTTACTTGATTTAAAAAAAATGGTATTAGAGGACCTGCATTGCAATGGATATTTAGCTATATGAAAGATAGAAAGCAGTTTGTTCAAATAGAAGATGTAATATCTACTTTAAGCATTGTTTTATCTGGAGTACCACAAGGCTCTGTACTTGGAATAAGTTATTTATTATATATGTAAATGATTTAAAGAAGGTGTCCGATGTCCTCAAATGTATTATTTTTGCTGACAACACTACTTTCTGTTGTGTGGGCAAAGACTTGGAAGAATTGTTTGAGTTGATAAATATTGAATTTGTTAAAATACAACATTGGTTTAGATTAAATAAGTTATCATTGAACCTAGACAAAACTAATTATATGATTTTTAGTAAGAAAAGATAACTGTTGATGTTCCTTTTCAGATTGATGGCTCTGAGATATGTAGGGTAAGGGAAGTGAAGTTTTTTGGGTGTAATTATTGATGATAAGTTGTCATGGAAACAACACATAAATTCTGTAAAAATTAAAATATCAAGATCTATTGCAGAGTTGTATAGAGTTAAAGATCTATTAAATGACAAAGCAATGTATTTGTTGTACAATGCAATAATAATCCCGCATTTAATTTATTGCGTTGAGGTTTGGGGTACAGCGTGCAAAACTATAACTAAGCCCATATTTATTTTACAGAAAAGAGCTATAAGGATCATCACTAGAAAGCATTATTACCATCCATCAAATGTTTTGTTTTGCAAATTGAAATAACTGAAATTTTATGATCTGGTTGACTACAATATACTCTTAATATTGTACAAGGCACAGAACTTCACATTACCCTCAAATATCCAAACGTTACAATCTTTAGGGAACAGATATTTTTGTTATGCCACAACATAGAACTAGTTTAAAGAGTAGGTCTACTATAATTTATGGAATTGGTCTATGGAATGGTTTAGAAAACAATATCTAAATTGCAAAAACAATGACTTTGTTTAAAAAAATGAATAAAATTAGTTTTCTGGAAAAAATATATAAGTTGGTTTGTTTCAAAATTTATGAATGGTAAAGTATGATGAGTTATTTTTTGTGTAATTTTTTTGTGTGGATTATTGTGGTTTGAATTAATTTTGTTAAAAAAGGGGGCAGACATAATAAGATTTTATCTTCTTCTACTTCCTTTCATTTCATGTAATGTTTGATTTTTTTTATTTACGTGGAATTGTAAATAGATTTTTTGTGTTCCTTTAAATTTGAAATGAATAAAAAATAAAAAAATAAAGGTAATGTGTTATTCTGAGCCCTATACATAACTGATAAAATATTATAATCTACCAAATCATGGAACTTCAATAACTTCAGTTGGTGAAATAATGTGCTTGATGGATAACAGCAATGCTTTCTAGTGATAATTCTTACAGCTCTTTTCTGTAAAACAAAAATAGGCTTTGTAATTGTTTTATGCCTGGTCCTCACCAAACGCATCAAAATGCTCCCAATGCTCTGTGTTTGCTGCTTGTCAACAGATGTCTGTTTCCACGGCAGACGCGCAGTGGAAGCAGCGTGTGGCTCCCTTACCGGTCAGATAGTGTTGTTTTTCTGTGCACCGAGCAGATAAAATCAGCTTCACGTCAGCCTCGTTAACACTTGAGTGGGTTTTCTACGAGCCGAACTGCAGCTGCAAAAGTCTTTGTTGAGATTAAAACGTTTTTTTTTATGTTTGGGGTGATGTACACTCGAGTGGACAGCAGCAACTTTAAAAATGCCAGGTTTTCCTACCGGATGCTGTTTTCGTCCACAGAAAGTCCCGTCGTCGTTGCGTCATCACATAGCAGAGTCTCTCCCGAGTGGTTGCTGCGATGCTACGAGCAGCAGAAGCAAGAATATTCTGGCTTCCTGCTGCTCTGCTGTTCGGCTGTGCGGCTGCGCGCGTGCGTGAAAAGGGACTGCCGGGTCCTGCTACGCTGCTTGAAATGCTGTAGATGCGTCGCGTCACGCCTCGCTGCTCCAAGATGCGCGGCCACATAGACTTTCAATGTAAAGTGGCTGCTTCGGCTGCGCGAAAAGCGTTTGGTGAGGATTCAGCATTACACACTTTCCCCCAAACATCAATACAATAGATTAAGTGTGGAACAATGATTGTGTTATACAACAAATACAGAGCTTTATCATTTAATGAGTCTCTGACTTTGTACAGTACTGCAATAGATTTAGATATTTTTATTCTTACAGAATTTATGTGTTGTTTCCATGTCAGTTTATCATCAATAATAACACCCAAAAACTTCACCTCACTCACTCTACAAATCTCAACACCCTCAATTTTGAATGGAACATCAACAGTTTTCTTTTTATTACTAAATATCATGTAATTAGTTTTATCTAGATTTATTGATAATTTGTTGATTTTAAACCAAGTTTGTATTTTGACAAATTCTGTCTTCATCAACTCCAACATCTATTCTATATCTTTACCTAAACAAAAAAAGGTGGTATCATCAGCAAAAAGGACACATTTAAGGACTCATGACACATTTACCAAGTCATTCACATATAAAATAAATAGGTTTGGTCCAAGTACAGAACCTTGAGGAACTCCACATGTGATATTGCAGAGGTCAGATCTTACATCATTTATCTGTACAAACTATTTCCTATCTTTCAAAAAGCTAGATACTGTCAGGCTCTGTCCCTGTCTGTTTCCTTATGTTTATTTGTGTTCCCCTCCTGTAATACTTTTGTTTATGATTTCTGTTTTCTGTGTATCTCATTCAGTCTCTGTCATTTCCCACTCACTCCTCAGTCTGTCTCTCTGTTCTCAAGCTTTCAGTCTTAATCATCCACACCTGTCTCATCAGCCATCAGCCAAGCTGAACTCATTACCCACTCTCTTTCTGCCTTATAAAAAGCCTTCCTCTCCTCCACTCTGTGTCCGGTCATTGTTCTGTTCACACAGACAATTCAGTCCTCTCCTCTCTACTCTGATGTCCTCTCCTGTTTCTGCTCCAGTTTACCAGAGTAAGTTTTTGGTTGCCCTGACAGCATTTTTGTTTTGTTGTTTAAAATAAACAATTATTATTTTAAACTTCTGCCTCATTCGCTTGCCTTCATGTGGGTCTAACAACAGAGGAACCTGACATAATTACCGGACCAGACCCAGACCCAGCAGGTTTTGTGAACAGCACCGAGCACTACTCCGAATGGGACCTACTCCACAAGGTAACCCGTAAATATATTGACACTGTGGCCACTTCCTATGATCTACAGGAGTGGTTGGTGGCCAGTGATGACTTTATAAAGGTGTTCACCCGGTTGGAGATAGTAGGTGATGACCCATGGCTGTTTGGACTGTTTGCTGAAGCCTGGACCGAGAGAGAAAGGTCACACTCTCGTCTCCTGCAAACTATTGCACTGCCCTTGGTGCCAGCCACTGTGGTCTTGCCCTCGGATCTGGAACCATCTTGCTCAGTGGATGTCAACAGTGTCCCACTTGCCGGCCCTGCTCCTCGCCGCCGCAGAAGGAGAGGTCGACGTGGGACCCAAGCCCTCTCTCCATCCGCTCCGGTTCTTCAGGTCTCGCCACCTGCTCCGGCTCATCTGGTCTCGCCGCCTGCAGACCACGACGCTTCGGCTGCTGCAGACCTTGACGCTTCAGCTGCTACAGACCTCTATGCTTCGACTGCTGCAGACCTAGACACTTCGGCTGCTGCAGACCACGACGCTTCAGCTGCTGCAGACCACGACTCCTCGGCTGCTGCAGACCATGACGCTTCGGCTGCTGCAGACCACAACGCTTCAGCTGCTACATACCACGACGCTTTGGCTGCTGCAGACCACGACGCTTCGGTTGCTGCAGACCACGACGCTTCGGCTGTTGCAGACCACAACGCTTCGGTTGCTGCAGACCACGACGCTTCGGCTGCTGCAGACCACGATGCTTCGGCAGCTGCAGACCACTACGCTTTGGCTGCTGCAGACCACGACGCTTCGGCTGCAGAGACCGATGACGACCCTCCAGTTGCATAGACCGATGACGACCCTCCAGCTGCAGAGACCGATGACGACCCTCCGGCTACGGAGGCCGATGACGACCCTCCGGGTACAGAGGCCGATGACGACCCTCCGACTACAGAGGCCGATGACGACCCTCCGGCTGCGGAGGCCGATGACGACCCTCCGGCTGCGGAGGCCGATGACGACCCTCCGGCTGCAGAGGCCGATGACGACCCTCCGACTACAGAGGCCGATGACGACCCTCCGGCTGCAGAGACCGATGAAGACCCTCCGGCTGCAGAGACCGAAGACGGCTCATCGGCTGCAGACCACGGCTCATCAATTGCAGACCGCGACTCCTCTACGGCTGTAGACGACTCTTCGCCTAAAGACGTCTCAATGTCTCGCCGACTGCAGACGTCTCGACGCCGGACTCGCGGACTGCAGACGTCTCAACACCGGAGTCATCAACTGCAGACGTCTCGACGTCGGACTCGCCGACTGAAGCAGACGTCTCGACGGCAGACTCGCCGACTGAAGCAGACGTCTCGACGCCAGACTCGCCGACTGAAGCAGACGTCTCGACGCCAGACTCGCCGACTGAAGCAGATGTCTCGACGCCAGACTCGCCGACTGAAGCAGACGTCTCGACGCCAGACTCGCCGACTGAAGCAGACGTCTCGACGCCAGACTCGCCGACTGAAGCAGACGTCTCGACGCCAGACTCGCCGACTGAAGCAGATGTCTCGACGCCAGACTCGCCGACTGAAGCAGACGTCTCGACGCCAGACTCGCCGACTGAAGCAGACGTCTCGACGGCAGACTCGCCGACTGAAGCAGACGTCTCGACGGCAGACTCGCCGACTGAAGCAGACGTCTCGACGGCAGACTCGCCGACTGAAGCAGACGTCTCGACGGCAGACTCGCCGACTGAAGCAGACGTCTCGACGGCAGACTCGCCGACTGAAGCAGACGTCTCGACGGTAGACTCGCCGACTGAAGACGACGTCTCTACAGTAGCAGGGTATATGCAGAAATTCCAGAGTTGAATTTAACACCTTTTAATACCTTTTTAATACCATCAAAATATTTTTTAATACCATCACGGCACCGAGCTGTAACCGTAGCGGCAACCTGTTGTACTTCAGTTTAGAGCAACTAATTGTAAAGTGATAGATTACTGTCATTTTCTTCCTAAACTTTGGTAGTAAATGTAGTTTTATAACAATTACTGGATACATCAATTTGCTTCTTGCCTCAATAAAAGCACTGACCTACTTGTTATTTAAATCTAACCCAAGAGAAAAAGTTTAATTGTTCCCACACATAACATATCTCTAATGGCAAACAAAAACTGTAAACTTGAAAACAGAACAGTTTAGTTAAAATAATTCAACACTGAACACATGCATAATTCAAAAAGAGAGATAGAAAATAATAACTACTAGGCATGTAACGGTTGTAGTTGGTGTACCGAACCGAAAAGGTACGGAGGTGGACCGAACCGAACGTGCTGTACCGAAACGGTTATTTTTTCACTCATTGAATGTTAATATGTGCGCCGCGGAACAAAATTTCCTGGGCGCGTTTCAGCACGGAGCTATTATCTCGCAGCACGCGCAGCATTAGCCGTTAGCTTCTCGCTGCGGTTTCCTGTTTGTTAACGTTATGGTTTTCTTGTTAAAAGACGAGCGCACAAAGCTGTGTGTGTGGACGTTTTTTCATGAAGACTGGATCTGCAGCAGCAACACGTCTAACGTGAACGCGCTGGAAACTACGTCATCAGAACGTGAACGAGCTGTTACAAAGTACGCTAACCACACAGCTGCATTTAAACAACTTCTACAAAGTGCGCTAACAACACAGCTGCATTTAAACAACTTCATCAGGTAATTTAGATGGGTCCAGATCAATAACACAAACTGTATGAGTTTTTAAAGCTCTGAATCTAAGTCTGAAAGTTTTTAATGCACAGTTGATCCTTGCTATGAGACATCCATCACGTCAACACTTAAGTCAAAAAGTTCAGCTCTTTATGAAAAAACTAAAACTGATGGTCAACAAGTCCTGGAGCTGATTTAAACCCTGCCCTGATGATGAGTGAGATATTCAACCGTTCAAGAGGTATTGTTATTTTATTATAATTATTATTTATAATTTATTATTATTTAAAATTATAATCTTATTAACTTATTTTTTTACCTCTGTGTTTTATTTCCAGTATTTCCAGTTACAGAGGTAGCTGCTCTCCTTCCACTTCAGGGAAATCCACCAGAGATCACCTGCTGCAGCTAAGAAGTGTGTGATGACTGAATTGAACTCTGGAACTGTTCCAGGACCAGTCCCACCAAGAAGAGGTTGTGAGTAATGAGGACAAATACAGCCACACTGGTGCTACTGGACAAAAACTTTATTAGTTAAGATTGTAAACAGTCTGTTGCTGCTTATTGTTCTGGTTCTGACTGTTATTGTATTCATTAAGATTTTTATTATTTTTAATATAATTTATTTATTGTAGAGTGCTGTTTATTTAAAATATCATCCAAATGGGTCACTTTTATTTATTACTACAATACAATACAAACATATTTTTGGCATATTTTCAAAATAAACATTTTGTAAGTCTTTATTTTGTCTTTTTTTTTTTGTACCGAAAATAAACCGAACCGAGCCCTCCTTGTAATTGAACCGAACCGAAATGTGATTTTAGCGTACCGTTACACCCCTAATAACTACTGTATTTTTCAACCTGTAAGATGCAGTTTTTTGCATAATTTACATGTCTTGCAACTTATAGGATGAAGTGACATATTTATAGATTTTTTTCCCCATATTTATAAACCATAACACTGAAATATGACCGTTTCATTCATTCTGACTGAAAAAAAAAAAAAACAGTTCATGATATCTATTGTAGTAATAGTATGGCATGCTGTTGTATCATGTAATAGGAAAACGTGCCTATAATGACAAATTTAAAAAAGTTCAAGACAAAAACAACTGGACTTTATTTATTATACTATTTATTATACTATTATACTATACTTTATTGTTTTTTTATTGCATTTTTTAGAATTCACCATGTCCTGGATGACTGAGAATCTTCACTAGCTATTAATGACTCAATCGGCCTGCCATACTCTCCCCACCTCTCTGCTTGAACCTTCAACCCAGCAGCAAGCTGCACCACGGTGGCGAAATGCAGCTAATTTGACCATTAAAGTGCATTTATTAAGAAAATGACAGACAGAAAAACACCTCTGCTATAATTTCGAGCTAACAAATAATTGTTTAGGTAATTTTCTTGTTAAATGTCGGCGAAACGAGCCGCGCTCCTTTTTCCTGTTTGTCACCGCTGAGCGATCACGGAGCACACAGGCACTGAGGCAGCGACACTTTTTTATTTATTTAAATAAAGCCGATTTAACCATTAAAGTACTTTTATTAAGAAAACGTTAGACTGAGACACCCCTTTTGCTATAATTTCGAGCTAACAAACAATTGTTTAGGTACATTTCTTGTTAAATGTCGGAGGATAAAGCCGTGATCCTTTCCTGTTTCTTTTTACAGACATGATACCAGCTGTAGGTGCGCGCGCACACTGACTGACGATATGACGTCTTTGTTTTAGCTAAGGTCCTACTTGGAACATAAAATTAGAAAAGATAAATAAATTCACAGACCTTTTTTTAGACGACAGAACAAGAAAAATATAGTTGTGTAGGTTTAAAAAATTTAATACCTCGTCAGATGACGTTTATTACTTTTTAATACTTTTTAATGGCCTTAATTTGTGTTAATTTCATTTACTACCTTTTAATACCTTTTACAACCCCGCGGATACCCTGAGTAGACTCGCCGACTGAAGACGTCTCGACGGCAGACTCGCCGACTGAAGACATCTCGACTAAAGACGTCTCGATGTCTCGCCGACTGCAGACGTCTCGACGCCGGAGTCGTCGACTACAGACGTCTCGACGGCAGACTCTCCGACTCGCCTATCTCGGCGTCCAACGACGTCTCATCGCCAGTCTTAGCGTCCGACGACGTCTCATGTCTCGGCGCCCGGCAACGTCTCATGTCTCGGCTCCCAACGACGTCTCATCGCCTGTCTCGGTGCCCAACGACGTCTAATCGCCCGTCTCGGCGCCCAACGACGTCTCATCGTCTGTCTCGGCGCCCAACGACGTCTCATCGCCCATCTCGGCGCCCAACAACATCTCATCGCCCGTCTCGGCGCCCAACGACGTCTCATCGCCCGTCTCGGCGCCCAACGACGTCTCACCGCCCGTCTCGGTGCCCAACGACGTCTCATCGCCCGTCTCGGCGCCCAACGACGTCTCATCGCCCGTCTCGGCGCCCAACGACGTCTCATCGCCCGTCTCGGCGCCCAACGATGTCTCATCGCCCGTTTCGGCACCCAACGACGTCTCATCGCCCGTCTCGGCGCCCAACGACATCTCATCGCCCGTCTCGGCGCCCAACGACGTCTCATCGACCGTCTCGGCGGCGCCTGACTACTTCTCGACGCCTGACGACGTCTCCAAGGGTCCTGTCTCATCGCCCGTCTCGGCGGCGCCCAACAACGTCTCATCGCCCGTCTCGGCGGCGCCCGACTACTCCTCGACGCCTGACGACGTCTCCAAGCATCTTGACGACGGGGGTCCTAGCGACATGTCCTGACAACGAAAGTGTACCGGCCAACGAAAGTGTACCGGCCAACGTCCACGACGAAAGTGTACCGGCCGACGACGGCGACGAAAGTGTACCGACGACGACAAAAGTGTACCGACAACGACGAAAGTGTACCGACGACGAAAGTGTGTACCGGCCGAAAACGACAACAGTGTACCGTCCAATGACGACAGTGTACCGGCCGCCGACGAAAGTGTACCGGCCGCCGCCGACGAAAGTGTACGGCCACGAAAGTGTTCCGGCCGACGACGAAAATGTACAGTCCGACGACGACGAAAGTGTACCGTCCGACGACGAAAGCGTACCGGCCGCCGTTGCTGAAAGCGTACCGGCCACCGACGATGAAAGCCGCCGACGAAAGTGTACTGGCCGCCGACGTCGAAAGTGTACCGGCCGCCGACGTCGAAAGTGTACCGGTCGCCGACGTCGAAAGTGTACCGGCCATCGACGTCGAAAGTGTACCGGCCGACGACAAAAGTGTACCACCCGACAACGAAAATGTACCGGCCGACGACGAAGTATGTTTACCAACCGGCGATGTCCATGTACTGGCCGCCATCGTCTTGGTTCCTGCAGACTCCATTCCTGACCTTGAGGTTTTGGTTCCTGACGTCGATGGATGGCATCCCGGTCGCCCGCCCGATGTGACGTTGAGAAATGGACGGCCTCCCGGTCGTCCGCCCGACGTGACGTTGCGCAATGGACGGCCTCCCGGTTGCCCGCCCGACGGCCTCCTGGTCGCCCGCCCGAAGTGCTCCAGCCGGTTGGACGACCCTCCAGCCGGCCGCCTGATCCCTTGGGCATGGATGTTGTTTCCCCTGTTTCTTTTTTTTCTAGGTTCTTTCCTATCTGCCTTGTATTTTTAGGGTTCCACCTTCTTGTGCCCTAATAATAATAATAATAATAATAATAATAATAATAATAATAATAATAATGAATTCCATTTATAATGCACTTTTCATTAATAAAAATCTCAAAGTGCTACAAAGTGTAACAAAGCAAAGATCAAAATAAAACAAGTGATAAAATCAATAATAATATCGACTAAGATCAAAGATAAAATCATGTGGATGCAGATTAGGCTTGCTTAAAAAATAAATAAAATAAAACAAGTGATAAAATCAAGTAAAATCAATAATGATATCAGCTAAGATCAAAGATAAAATCATGTGGAGGCAGAATAGGCTTGCTTAAAAAGAAAGGTCTTTATGTTGCTTTTAAAGTCAACCAGTGACTGTGGAGCTCTCAGGTTGTCAGGGAGGGAGTTCCACAGGCGGGGGGCAGCCACATAGAATGCTCGGTCTCCCATGGTCCTCAATTTGGTCCGAGGAATATGAAGTAAATTACTGTTCTGTGATCGTAGAGACCGGGTGGATGAATATGGTGCAAGAATGTCCTTTAGATAGTCAGGTGAAGTGCCGTGCAAGCATTGATGGGTAATGAGAGCAGTTTTGTACTGAATTCTGTAGGTGACAGGAAGCCAATGGAGGTTATGGAGAATGGGTGTAATATGTTCAAATTTACGAACTCTCAACAGAATCCTTGCTGCACTGTTTTGAATGTATTGAAGTTTCTGAAGGTTTTTGCCAGGGATACCAATAAACAGGGAGTTGCAGTAGTCGAGCCTGGAGGAGACAAAGGCATGGACGAGTTTCTCAGCATCAGGAAAAGTCAGAGATGGGCGAAGTCTGGAGATGTTTCGAAGATGGAAGAAGCAGGTTTTAAACAGATGCTTAATGTGATTTTCAAATGTAAGATGAGAGTCCATTTTTATTCCAAGATTTGTAACAGAGGTGGAGAGGGGGATGTCTTGACCAGAGAAGGAGATTGTTGTTAAAGTTGATGTTTGTATCTGGTGAGGGGTGCCAATCAATATGGCCTCAGTCTTCGAGCAGTTTAATTGAAGAAAGTTCTGATTCATCCATGCCTTTATTTCCTCCAGGCAGGCAGAGAGAACAGTGAGTGAAGACGGAGATAGGGATGATGATGATGTTCCAGTCCTGATGTAAAGCTGTGTGTCGTCGGCATAGCAGTGAAAAGAAATGTTGAACTGATTAACGCCAAAAATACACTACACGCGTTGCAGCTCCGCCCCGCTCCGGTCTGACCTCCGCAGCAAATACGCACCCATTATAATCAATGACAGAATTTACACTGGCTCCGCACGGCGGCGGCGAGCAGCGGAGAGCGGACGGCAGTCCGTCAAAATTAGAAATTTTTCTATTTCTGAAATAACTAGATTGTAAATGTTTCCTAGAAACAACTAGGCCGAAAAATGTTCCTAGAAATAACTAATTAACTAAAAGATGGTAAATACATTTTAGTATACAAAGAATAATAAGGATAACTGATAAATTGGCGTTATAAACAAAGTTCACTTGCGTTGATATTGAGGCGGCATCGGTCTTGAACGTTTTATTTTCTTTAATCATGTCATGGAAGAAGGAGTATTGATGTAAGCATATTTCGAATGAGCAATTAACAACACTGTTTTTTTCCCCTCTGTGAAAGTGTGTGAAGCAGGATGGGGGACGCCCCTTGGAAATGTTTTCTGGCCTGCAGGCTCGAACCACTCAAACCTGAAGTGGACCTGATCAGAGGGTGTTTAGAAATATGATGGTTCTGTAGATTTATAGCAATTGACTTGACTAGACGACATGTGACTTATTGACTCAGGAAGGTGTATAGAACCACAGGTGTACAATGTTTTGAGAATTATGCTCTGCCGCCGCTTGCGATGTTATGTGTGTAATTTCTGCTATAAGCTGAGTGAAAAGGTACAGTATTTTTGTAAGTATGAACCGCCTCAAAACTACTCATAATTAACCCTAATGAAGATTAAGCCTCTTTCAAACCTAACTAACATGCATGATTCATTCTTTGTACTACTGATTTATAATTGATTGGGTGTTGTTTGCTGTGGCACATTCTGTTTATGATAGGTGGTACCTGGAAATGTTCCAGCTGAGGGGGTAAGGATGGAACTCTATTTTTGTTTTATTGCACATTTCCGGGTACAAATTTTAATATAACATTGGAGAAATTGGCTTACGTTTTAGAATCTGACTTATCAGCACCATTGTGAGTGGGTTTATGGATAGACAATAGAGAGTAATTTAACTCATATGGATTTACCCACGTTTGGGCCTTCTCTTAGATGAGTGAATTGGGTTAAACCAAGAAGGCCCTGTTGTAGTCTAACGAGTCGAAAGTTTGTGGTTTAGATTTTCTCAACAGATTTTACAGGAGGCAAGACCAGATAGCCCTGGTCAAGTACGGACCCGTGTGGGGTAGCTGAACGTACACCA
>JBBPBX010024351.1:26024-39744 GCA_038048925.1 Garcialebias charrua | reverse complement strand
ATGACTCGTGCCTGAACTGTTACATGGAGTTTTACGTTTTGCACCAAGTCTATGAACTGTGGTCTGCACCCACTGCTGGACTCTTGACATCTCCTATGGGGGCTGGAGAACTCATGACAAGTGAAAGTCAAGCTGGAAACGTCACTACCAAACTTTGCAGCCTGGCTGATGTGTCAGCTGACCATGTGATCTTCAGGTGGTGGTTCAATAACTACAGTTTTTCATGATCATATTCTTTGCTATGGTAGAACCTCACGCACACTCATTATTCATACATACATGTACAGATCTCACTGACACGTGACCTGCACAGCCACACTTCTCATGGATTGTTGGATTACCATACACATTTTTGTTTTTTTTTCCTTCATGCACTCGCGTTAGAGCAGTACAGTTTGGTTCTGTTTTCTCCATCATGTTCGGTATGGGCACCTGTTGCATTCCTTTTTGGATGTGTGTTTGTCTTTTTCTTTTCTTTTTCCTCACCTTTTTGGACAAGCCTTGGTGTTGAGAACACGTCTTTCTGGGACTGGACTGACAGCTTCAATTGTTTGTGGTTTCTAGTTTTACCGTCTTGTATACAGTACTATGACTGCTTGTGGTTGTGACAGGCATAGGTAGAGAGTTTGCTGGCATGATGCAGAGAAGGAAGGTAAATGTTTTCTTTGTCCTGGAGACTGAGTGGAAGGGCAGCAAGGCTCACGGTGTTGGAGCAGGATTAAAGCTCTCTTACTTTGGTGTGGATAGTGGAGAAGATGGAGTAGAGGTTATGTTGAAGAAGAAGTTGACATAGGATGTCGTGGTGGTGTGACATGTGTCTAATGGGGGATGTGTCTTATGGTTGAAGTATTACGTCTGATGCTACTGGTTGGGTTCGGATGTTTTGAGTTTTTATTTTTTCTTTCTGGTAGTATTTCCACCTGCAGTACAGATGACGTTTGTGTTATGAGCATTTCCATTGTTTTCTTTGTAACAGGATGTTTTTTGTTTACCTCCTGTTTCAAAAAAGGGGATGGGAGATAACAAACATACTGTATAGTTAAACACACCATTTCAAATAACTAATTAGATCAACGTTTTAACTCTTCATACAGTGATGAGAGCTGGAAACAGTTATACATTTGATAAAGTTATAGAATATCATTTTAATAAGTGCCTAAAAACAGGTTGGATATGAATGTTTGGGGTAATTTATACAGATTTAGTGCTGACTTTTTCTTATTTTTCATTTACAGGTCAATTCTGGACTGCTGATGATCTGTCAGCCCTGTGACAGAACGTGTAAGATAAAATTGTGAATAATTTATATTTGAAAAGGGGAAATGCACTTTACAATGTTTCCACAGCTGTGATGGACAAGCAGAGGAACCTTACCATAACTGGGTTTACATTCCTCCCCTTTTCAGCAGATTAATTAATGTTGAATGAATGCTTAATGTTGCAGTGTAACCAATGAAGGGAAAATCTATTTTCCCTGCACCATTTTTTATTTATCTTACAGGTTAACAGGTGGAACATGCAGCAGAGCACAACTAATCACATTAACTAACAAACTAACCAACTAATCACTAATATATGCCAAGGTTTTCTCATTATTTGTTGAAACCTCTCAATTGTTGTTTACACCATATGTTGAAAGGATACATATGGTTATTCTTATGCCTGTGAAGAATGACTGTGAGTTTGATCCAGGAGGTCCAGAAAGGATTAAGGTTGTTGAGATGAATGAGTCAGACAGAATGTGAATGTTTCAGACAGATTAATGTGATTATATATATATGTTTGTGCTTGGTGAATGTGCAGTACAATAGTTGTGTGTTGATAGATTTTTGAGAAAGGTGTACAGGGTTCTCACTATTTTTCTATAGATATAATTTAGTTTTATCAATTTTAATTCTTAGATTTGAACGATAATTAGAAATGTTTTAGAGGATACATTTTAGCTGCACCTTGTTAAGAAGTATCAGAGTAAGCCTAGCGGTGAATTTTACTGATAGGAAATGTTTGTGGTAGAACATTCTGGTACAGAGAATAATATATATATATATAGGAAATGGATGTGAATAAGATATTTGAGTTTGACAGGTTATGGAAGGATTTTTGTGTTTTCTGTTCTGATTAGATTAATCATAGATTAAGTGTTTAATTTTCTGAATGTGGTCTTAGCCCTTATCACAGACATCTCTGAATAAGAGCAGTTGAGCTTTTCTCAGATATCAGACTAGTCAACAGAGTAGTGTAGGGTTTTTCCCCTTACAGGTGTCTATGATGATGAAGATGAGATGGCCTGACTTGGCTAAAGCATAGTTCACATTCTTTGCTAAGGTTAACACATACCTGAAATGGAGCAGAGTATATGCAATGTTTTGAAGTTTGTTAAGAGTTGATAAATCAATTTTTGGGAAATTTAAGGGTTTTTGAGAAAGTATTGAATTTATAAGGTAAAATTAAAGTCCAGTTGTTTTTTATTGAACGCCTTTTAAAGGTATTGAATTTAACTTCATTATTCCTGCATATACCCTGTTGAGGCGTGATATTTGATAGGAGGGACAGTCCGCTTCATTTTATTGTTTTATTTTTATTTTTATTTGTTTTATGGTTTCATTTTTACATTTATTTTTGTTTGTTTTTGTTTATTCTTTATTACTTTTTCCGTTTGTTTTGTTTATTTCTTGTTACATTTATTTGTTGTTTTGTTTATTTTATTTTCATTCTTTGTTTTTGGTTGATTTCTTTGCTTTTTGTTACATTTATTTTTTAAATTGTTAGTTTTCTATTGCGTTTCCAGCATATAAGCTCTGACGGTTACCGTATATTTTCTGTTTAGTTTTTATTACCATTTATATTATTGCTTATTTTATATGAGGGTTTTATATTCTGGGTGGGTAACTTAAATGTAATATTGCTGTGGGAGGGAATGTTAGAGATTTCCAATGTGTATCAAGTTTTTAATTGCATTCTCACATAGAACATATAGGATTTTGTTGACATGATGTTTGTCATGTCAAAAGGGGAATTGAAATATATTTCTATCAGTATTACATTACACCCACTATGCTCCATTATTTGTATACACTTAATTCTGCCTTATAATGTGAAATGTGACACTAGGCAGAACGTTTTTCTCTCGGGCTTTGTTTTCACTAGGGAACAATTACACGCCTGCACATACACAGACATAACATTTGATGTTTACATTGAAGCTGATAGATTGTTGACAGAAAGGAGGGTCACGTGGTAGTGTAGGTGGTTCCAGGGCGGTCCTGAAGCAGTCCAAGGAGGTTCCAGGGTCCAAGGAGGCGGTGACGACATCCGGGGTTTTTATAACCGTGGCCCTGCCTTTGAAGAGTGTGTGTTGGACTGTGCTGGAGTCAGGTCTGTTGTCTGCTGTAAGGTTTATTCTTATATGTACAATAAACCTACATAAAATTTGCACATTGTTTCAGAGCTTCCTTCAACCTTTTGAATTCGCAACAGAGCCCTTCACGTTGCTTGTACGGGGAGGGTCCTGGAGGACTCCTCCCACGCTTCCTGTTCCGGGTGGGACCCGGACCCGGAGGGTGTCGTCCACATCTTCTGCTGCCCTGAGGTCTCGCAGCCGGCTCCAGAGGATGCCGCCCTGCCTCCGGCTCCAGAGGGTGCTGCCATGCCTCCGTCTCCAGAGGACGCCACCATACCTCCGGTTCCAGAGGGCGCTACCCTACCTCCGGTTCCAGAGGGCGCTACCCTGCCTTTGGTTCCAGAGGTCGCTGCCCTGCCTCCGGTTCCAGAGGGCACTGCCTTGCCTCCGGCTCCAGAGGTTGCTACCCTACCTCCGGCTCCAGAGGGCGCTGCCCTGCCTCCGGCTCCAGAGGACGTTGCCCTACCTTCGGCTCCAGAGGACGCTGCCCTACCTCCGGCTGCAGAGGGCGCTGCCCTGCCTCCGGTTCCAGAGGGCGCTGCCATGCCTCCGGCTCCAGAGGATGCTGTCCTACCTCCGGCTCCAGAGGACGCTGCCCTACCTCTGGCTCCAGAGGGCGCTACACTAACTCCGGCACCAGGTGGTGCTCTCTCCACATCTACAGAGGGTCTCCGCACCGTAGACGTCTCCACATCTACAGAGGGTTTCCGCACCGCAGACGCCTCCACGTCTACAGAGAGTTTCCGTACCGCAGACGCCTCCACCTCTACAGAGGGTCTCCGTACCGCAGACGACTCCACCTCTACAGATGGTCTCCGCACCGCAGACGACTCCACTTCTACAGAGGGTTCCAACGTGATGGATACCTTCACGTCTACGGAGGGTCCACACATCGTTGACGCCTCATTGTCAACTGAGGTTCTCCACATCGATGGCGTCTCTGCGTTCGATGTCTCTGCGCTCGATGACGTCTCCTCGACTCTCGTTTCTACGCCAGACGTCTCCTTGACTCTCGTCTCTACGCCAGATGTCTCCTCGTCTCTACGCCAGACGTCTCCTCGACTCTCGTCTCTACGTCAGACGTCTCCTCGACTTTCGTCTCTACGCCAGACGTCTCCTCGACTCTCGTCTCTACGCCAGACGTCTCCTCGACGCTCGTCTCTACACCAAACGTCTCCTCGTCTCGACGCCAGACGTCTCCTCTGCTCTCGTCTCGACGTCAGGAATCTCGTCTTGACATCCGACATCTCCTCGACGCCAGGCGTCTCGACTCTCGACGCCAGACGTCTCGACTCTCAGCGTCAGACGTCTCTACTCTCGAGGTCTCTGCATTCAAGGTCTCTGCGCTCGACGTATCCACGGTAGACGTCAACGACTCTGTGCTCGCTGGCGTTCCTTCGCCTTGTGTTCCAGCCACAGAAGACTGTGTACCAGCCGACGAAGTTCATGCCCCCATGGTTCCTGCCTTTGGTGTTGGACGACCTCGCGGTCGCCAGCCTGAAGTGGTTCTGCGTGTTGGACGGCCTCCCGATCGTCCGCCAGATGGGGTCCTATTCAACGGATGGTCCCCTGGTCGCCCGCCTGAAGTGGTCCGGCTCGTTGGGCAGTCTCCCGGTCGTCCGCGTGATGGGGTCCTGCACCACTGTCGGTCCCCCGATCGCCAGCCTGGGGAGTCTTTGGCTGCTGTCGACCTCCTGGCCGCAATGCTTGGGAGTGTTTTGGGTTTCTAGTTTAGTCTAGGTTTGGTTTCCCGCTGTGTTCCTGGTTCTGGTTTTGGTTTTTTGTGGCTCTTGCTGTTTTTTCTGGTTTGGCTTTTATGTTTAGCGTTTGTCCCAGGTCCTGTTCCTGTCGCTTTTTTGTTGTTGTCCTTGTGTTTTCTCTTACCCACGTCCCTGCGGTTCCTCCCTCCGCCCGCCCTGTTTTTTTTTGTGTGTGTGTGTGGGGAGGGGGGATAGGTGTTCTTTGGGGACGCCGGGGGGCATCTTTGAGAGGGGGTACTGTAAGGGTGGCTCCCTCTGTCTCAGTCTGATTGGTTTTACATGTTGTCCCTCAGGTCTGCCTGTTGTTCTCCTTCCCTCTGTTGGTCTTGTCTTCATGTTTATTCTTGTTTACTCTTCATGTTTATTTTAGGTCCCTGTCTAGTTCAGTCTGCATATTTCCTTTAGGTCCCCTTCTAGTTTAGTCTTCATGTTTAGTCTTCATGTTTATTCTATTTTAGGTCCCCGTCTAGTTCAGTCTGCATATTTCGTTTAGGTCCCGTCTAGTTTAGTCTTCATGTTTATTCTAGTTTAATCTTCATGTTTAGGTCCCTTTCTGGTGTAGTCTACATGTTTTAGGTCCCCTTCTAATTTAGTCCACATGTTTGTTTTATTATTAGTTCAACCTAGAGTTCTGTCACCCTGGTTTACCTCCCACGTTTCAGAGTCAGCCTTGTTCTGTTAATTGTTCCCAAGTGTGTGTCGTTACTCCCTGTCTTGTCTGTGTGTATATATACTCTGTCTGCAGTCTGTTTGTTGTCGGGTCATTCGTCCATTTCCCCATGTGTGTCGTGTATCTGCTTTGCTTCAGCTCCTTGGTCTGTGAGTATGTCTCTTTAGTTTTGAGTTCTAGTAATCCAGTCACAGTTTGAGCTTTAAAGCCACAGTTCTAGTTTAGTCCTAGAGTTCATGTTTCATGTTTACTGCCACGTCAGTATTTTGATTTGTCTCATTAAAGTTTATTTTGATTCTTACTCGTGCCTCTGAGAGTCTGCTGTCTGTACCATTGGACTCATTTCCTCACATACCATGCCGATCGTGACAGAATCGGTTCAATTTAGAAATTGCGAGACCAGTGTAGTTTATGGTACCTAAAGTAACTTTAAACTACATTGACTCTTCAATGACTGAGGTTTAACAAAATGAAACTGCATGTTGGCAAAGGTGGGCGCCAGACCGTTAGGGAGCGCTAAAGCGCTAACCCGCTTATAGCGGACCTAAACAATTTGTCAGCGTTACAGTGGATTAACTAACTTTTATAATTCATAAGCGGATTTGCGTTATTTTTTATTTAAAATGCAGTACCGCTAATAACTAATTATCTATCAGTAAAAACGAAAAAACTTATTTACGGGCTCTTAAATCAACCGGACGACTGCTTTTTTTTTTTTTTTTCATTTATAGATGGCCTCCCTTCACACCTTATAGCCATCCTCTCACTCCAATATATATATATATTTTTATTTTTATTAATTAATTAATTTATTTATTTTTATTTATTTATTTTTTAATATATATTTATATATTTTTTTTAAGAGAGAAAGAAAGAAAAGAGAAAGTAAGACAACAAATCAACAATTATCAACCAAAAGAGCACAAGGCAAACACACCCAACCTCCGTCCACAATCCTGCAAAGCACATGACAGAACACAACAATGGAACAAACATGCATAAAGACTAATAATATTCATGAGCTTGCAGTAGAATTCTATAAATACACATACCCATACTTCAACCTAGAGTTCTGTCACCCTGGTTTACCTCCCACGTTTCAGAGTCAGCCTTGTTCTGTTAATTGTTCCCAAGTGTGTGTCGTTACTCCCTGTCTTGTCTGTGTGTATATATACTCTGTCTGCAGTCTGTTTGTTGTCGGGTCATTCGTCCATTTCCCCATGTGTGTCGTGTATCTGCTTTGCTTCAGCTCCTTGGTCTGTGAGTATGTCTCTTTAGTTTTGAGTTCTAGTAATCCAGTCACAGTTTGAGCTTTAAAGCCACAGTTCTAGTTTAGTCCTAGAGTTCATGTTTCATGTTTACTGCCACGTCAGTATTTTGATTTGTCTCATTAAAGTTTATTTTGATTCTTACTCGTGCCTCTGAGAGTCTGCTGTCTGTACCATTGGACTCATTTCCTCACATACCACGCCGATCGTGACAGAATCGGTTCAATTTAGAAATTGCGAGACCAGTGTAGTTTATGGTACCTAAAGTAACTTTAAACTACATTGACTCTTCAATGACTGAGGTTTAACAAAATGAAACTGCATGTTGGCAAAGGTGGGCGCCAGACCGTTAGGGAGCGCTAAAGCGCTAACCCGCTTATAGCGGACCTAAACAATTTGTCAGCGTTACAGTGGATTAACTAACTTTTATAATTCATAAGCGGATTTGCGTTATTTTTTATTTAAAATGCAGTACCGCTAATAACTAATTATCTATCAGTAAAAACGAAAAAACTTATTTACGGGCTCTTAAATCNTCCTTCAGCGGATTTTTCCAGGTTTTTCTGGGCGAAAGCAAAAGTGTTTCTGAGGTGTACATTCAAATCTTTCATGTATTGTTGTGTAGTGTAGGCTGTCGCCATGGCGGCGTCGCCTGGTTGGTACAACAGGTGTAGAGGGAGAGTCATTTGTCGACCGGTCATCATCTCGAAGGGAGAGATGCCAGTTGATGTGTGTGGAGTGGCTCTTATGGCCATGAGGACCAGAGGGAGTTTCACGTCCCAGTCCTTGTGGTTTGCAGCCACGTATTTCTTCAAAATACTCACCACAGTTCTGTTTGCTCTCTCAACTTGGCCTGAAGCCTGTGGGTGGTAGCCGACATGAAAGTTAGCCTTGACGCCTAGCGTCTTCCACAGTTCTTTCATCACTTCACCTGTGAAGTGTGTACCTTGGTCTGAGTTCACCCGAAGGGGAAGTCCAAACCTTGAAAATATATGATTCATTAACAACATAGCAGTGGTTTGTGCTGTGTCGTTGGGAGCTGGTAGGCATTCTACCCATTTGGTAAATGCACAGGTTACCGTGAGAAAATATTTATTTCCTCTAGAGCTCTTAGTGAGTGGTCCAACCCAGTCGATCTGGAGGTCAGACCATGGGAATGCAATGCCTCTGCTTTGCAGTGGTGCTCTGTGAAGTGGTCTGGTTGGCTGAAACTGGCCACAGACCACGCACCCTTCAATGTAGTCCTTGACATCCTTTTTCATTCCAGGCCAATAGGCAATTTGTTTTAATGCCGTCAGCGTGGCTTTATCTCCTTTGTGTCCTGCGGACGGGAGATCATGGGCATGAACTAACATCACCCCCCTTTGGTCATGGGGAACCACGAACACAGGTGAGGACGTTGGTCCATGAGCGAAAGTTAGGATGCCCTTGATTAGTTTTAGCTGTTTGCGCAGCTGATAGAGGACCTTAAGGTCTGGATCGGAATCCAGGTCGTCTTTAGACGGACTATTTTTGTCTGGATCAGTCAGGTACAGTATCATGGAGTTGATAGCAGGATCCGACTTCTGTAGTTGGATGATGTCTGGGTCAGTCAGTGCGGGTCGTACAGAGACTGCGTTGTCAGCAGGTCTGGCTGCGGCCTGTGCACGTGTGACTGCCATAACCCTGACTGTAGGTTGTGTTGACAGAGTCTTGATTAACCAGGAGGGGTCGAAGGACCATAGAGGACCTTCGTCGGCTCCTTCTTTGGCTAAGGAATCTGCAATGTCATTGTAGTGCTTGTCATCGCCTGGGACTCTAGAATGTCCTGGAACTTTCTTCCAGTAGATCTGTAAGTCGTGTGATGTCACCAAGTGATCACATGCTATGAAAAGCTCTTTGTGCTTTACCACCTTCCTGTCGCTTGTTAGGAAACCGTTCTGTTTCCACACAGCAAGGTGACAAGCGAAACTCAAACGAGCATAGTTAGAGTCAGTGCAGATGACTAGCGTCTTGATGGAGTGTTCTACTACCATCTGGAGAGCTATTAGGATTCCTGCAATCTCAGCGTACTGAGAAGTCTGAGAGCCTAATTTGTAGCTGAAAGTTATCTGCTCTTGGTCTTGGAGGAGAACCCCTCCAACACCTGCTCTGCAGATTTTGTCGCGGAGGAATGAAGATCCATCCACGTACAATGTTGTCATATCTTTGCAGATATTGTCATCGAAGAAGTGGTGATTCGGGTCTTCAGTTACTGGGGGTTTCACCTCAACCGGCGGCTGGGTGGCTGGTACATCTTGTGTACACTTTTGGCAGATTGCCAAGTCCGTCCCCAGATGTGACTTCTTGTTTTGACCATAACGTATGTCTAGGTTAAAACTTTGAAGCGCCATGAGCCACGTTGCAACACGTGAGTTTGTTACCACACCATCTCTGATGCGTTCACTGTTAAGAAAAGTCACTGGCTGGTGTTGTGTTTCCACAATTATTTTCTGTCCACCAATGTAGCTGGAGAAATGTTTTACTGCCCACACTGTGGTCAGTAGAGCTTTCTCACAGTCTGAGAATCTCAACTCGGGGCCTGCCATCGTCTTGCTGGCGTAGGCCACCACACGCTTGTCTCTGTCGTGTATCTGGTACAGACCTGCACTTATACAATGAGCTGAGAAGCCCACTTCCAAGTAAAACTCTTTGTTGTAGTCTGGGTAGACTAAACATGGGGCTGACTTGATCCTGTTTATAAGAGCGTCCATTGCCTGCTGCTGTTTGTCAGTCCAGACAAATGGAACGTCTTTCTTTAGGAGTTCAGTCAGTGGCTTTGCAAGGTCTGCATAGTTTTCTATGAACTGGTTCGAGTAGTTACACACGCCAAGAAAACTTTGTAGTTCTTTGAGATTGGTGGGGACTTTGAGATTGTCAAGGCCTTGGGTGCGAGTCAACTGTGGTTGTACTCCGTCTGGACCTACGAGTAGGCCAACGTAGTCCACCTTGGTTCTGCACCACTGGCATTTAGACAGTGATATTTTAGCACCAGCAGTTGTCAGCTGATTCAGAACGTGGTCGATCTCAGCCAAATGTGAGTCCAGTGTTGGCTGCCTCAGAAGGACATCGTCCACGTAAATCAGTGTCCCACGCTCATGGGCGTCTGGACATGCTTTGTTCAAGAAGATGTTGAACTCCGCAGGTGAGTTAGCGTAGCCAAAGGGACACCTGGTAAAAGTGTATTGTCGGCCACCAAAGGTGAAAGCTAGTTTGTATTGGTCCTCGGCGCGCACAGGGATGGTCCAAAAACCAGAGGCGACGTCGAGGGTCGAGAAGTACTTACCATTGGTGACCTTGGGCAGTTCCTGTTGGAGCTGGGTCATTGGCCACCGTGATAAGGGGACTTGTTTGTTTAGCTTTCTGTAATCAATTGTGAGTCTCCACTTTCCATTTGGTTTTAACACTGGCCACAAAGGCGCAGAGTAAGTGCTGTTACAGTATCTGATGATACCATTCTTTAGAAGGTTATCAAGGATTTCCCTGATAGGTTGATGTGCTGCCAGAGGAATCTTGTACTGTCTGACAAATGTGGGTGGAGCTTCGGGCGGGGTTGGGATGCTCACTGAGTGGAGCGTGGTCAACCCACAATCCATTGAGTCGGTTGAAAATGATTTCTCAAACTTTAAGAGAACTTGACGTAGTCTGTCCCTTTCTCCATCAGTTTTCAGGGCGTCGGCTTGGGCGACCACCTGTTCGATCTGAGAAGAAATTGAGAGGGGTTCTTGTTCTTTGGGGAGCTCCAATGAATCCCTTTCTGTGTCATTTACCCTGTTTATAGGCAGGACACTATAGGTATGAGAGCTTAGGCTGATGTCTCGGTTTAGACCGACCCCATAGACTGTGTCTTGGTCGACCTCATTGACCGAGACGAGAGCTATGGCCTGTTTTGGCTTTGTGAACAAGACTTGCCCCGTGTATTCATGTGGGATCAGGTATTCTGGGAGTCCTCCCAGAAATGTAATGCTCAGTTCAAAATCATGGAAATCAGTGGAGATCAACCATCCTATTTTTGTGTATTTCTTGATCAGTACCGCTTCCGTGCCTGTGTTACACACAGCAACAGATGTGGTTCTGCAGTCGAGGCTCACTTGTCTCGTGGCCTCAATGGACAGTCCTAAGTTGTAAAACTTAGGAGATAGTTGAAAGTATGCCTGCTTTTGGCTAATAGCTTGATTAGCTATGATGTGAACTTCCACCATCTGGTTCATTGCCTGAGGTAGTACTGTGATGGATTGGTTGCAAGCAACCTCGCAGACTTCTGGTATGGTCTGTCCAGCTTTGAGATTTTCTGTGCTTAGCACAGGAGAATCCATTTTGTCTGTTTCCAGCGACCACAGTACATTGTTGACGGTGTCCACTCGGACACCCAATCTTACCAAAATGTCAGAGCCTATATAGGATGCATGTGGTAAGTTTTGGACCACGAGGAACGGGTGGACCAGTTCTCGTTTGTTCCAGTTCATGTTCAGGCGAATGACTCCATTTGCGGTCATTACCCGCTCACTGTTGGGATCGAGATGAAAGCGTAAAGCTTTCTTCGTTAGTTCTAGACCCAAATGTTTTTTAACCAAGGTTTCATAAAGAGCTTGGCTGATTGCTGAATTATCTGTCCAAGGAGACAGTACAGCATCTTCGGTGTGGGATCCCTGGATCTCGACACCTTTTACTACCTGTTGTAGGTAGTGTTCAGTGGTGCTGATAATGCCAAGGTTGCGGGTTCGTTCCCCGTATGGGCCACCAGATGTAAAGGATTATGAGGAGGTCAATATTAATACTGACCTCTTTACCTTAATTAATTTACTCATTCAGATTGAATAGTAATTTCACGGATTCTTTCTTTTTCAGTTTACCCAATATTTCTGTGATCTTTATGATGGATAAATAACCATAGCCATTAAGTGACAGAAAACGTTGGCTTTAGTTTGGTATGCCAGGAGACACTACCATTTATTTAAAATAAATCAACTAAAATCAACATCATTACACTTGATTGACATGATTTCACTTTCTTGCAATTTAACACGTCAGCACATTTAAATTGCAACACAACAGACATAAATACAGGATGTCATTATATTTAGTCTGAGGCTCTATAACTTAAATATAGTTTCCAGATTGAAATAAGGAGAGATTTAAGAGGAATAGGGAGAGGTGAGTTTAGAGGAAGTTATTGATCTTGAGTTTAACCAGATGACACTTCCCATCCGACTTCTGCTGAAATCCAGGTACGTTTGTAAACAGCTCTTTACCTTCGACGACGAGTCTGATAAAGAGATGACACCAGCCTTTCAGGCGTACAGAAGCGTTGCAGGTCCAGCACGTCCGAGCCGGTTCTTGTTTACGTTTTCAACGTCTCCTCGGATCCGCTTCGATCATCAGAAAATATGTCAGCTACTGGTTGACTTCAAGATAAACTTATTCCAGGAAGGAATACACAAAGTTTTGAGCTTACGCTCGTTCTATGTGGACTCATAACAGCATGTTATTACAGGTAGTCCCCGATTTACGAGCGCTCTGATCTACGAGGTTCCAGACTTACGAGCTGGCGAATTATTGGAAAAAACGCAAAAAATACTGAGTTTTCCTGTGTTTTTTCACCACAGTTCGTTAGCTAAACATGTGGACACACGTTTCCGATCATTTTTATGCACTCATAAGCAGTTTTTCGATGAAAAACGAGTGTTTGTAGTCGCGCTAGCAAAACCGTTCCAATTTACGAGCGAATTTCCGGACTTACGAGAAGCGTGGCGGCCGTTCCAAATTACGAGATTTCCGGTTTACGAGCGCCTCGTTGTAACGGATCTCGCTCGTAAATCGGGGACTACCTGTCCTTAACTGGATGACGTGTCCTTAGCGTGTGACTAAACGTCCATCCAGCTCTTTGGGAAAAGTTCACATCCCTTGAAGTTCCCAGCAGACTCCGACAGACTCTCGCAGACTCTTAGAACTTAAAAAAGGATCTGAGAGGAGCGAGACTTGTCTCTTTTTCATTGGTCCGTGGACCAGCGAGGAGTTCACTTGTTGTTATCAAGATTCAAGGTGAAATTCAAAGCAGAGTGAAAATGTTTTGGAAAGACAGAAAGTGCTGGAGCCCTTCTCATGAAAACAACGGATTAACTGTCTTCTGACTTTCTAAACAAAACGGCCAGGTCTCTCTGACCTGAGCACTCAACTTTCACACAGCAGTGGACACAGTGATGTTTCACATTACAGAATAACAGCATAAATGTGTATGTCCTGTACAGTACATATTACAGATCTGACAATAAAGTTGACTTTGACTTTGACTTTGAAAAGCACACATCATGAAAATGACAAAATGTTATTCTTTTGATTACATTAGAATAAAATTAAAGAAGCCAATAGTCTCTTTTGGTGACTATGTTCTCAGATTACAACTAATGGAATAATTTGTAGTAAATGTCTTGCTTTACTGAGAGGTCAGTAAAGGTCATCTCTGGAACAGTTCAAAAATACACAGGTGTATCAAAGTGGACACGGTCATGCCCACTACATATATATATATATATGTATATATATAATATATATATGTATATATATGTATATATATATAATATATATATGTATATATATATATATA